>UCOJ01000235.1:0-149695 GCA_900474305.1 Cecidostiba fungosa | reverse complement strand
CTATTTATATTCAATAATAATAATAATAAATAATAATAATAAATATCTAACTAATAAACGCGTAACACGGGTCAACGAAAAAATAAATTTTTTAAAATTTCATCTCCCATAAAAATTACTATATAATATAGTAAAATTTAATATAAAGCAAGTATGACCTTCCGTTACTATTATATATAGTAATTTTTCCTACAAAGATAGCAAATTTTAATATATAGTTCTCTCAGTGTATCATTGCAAAGTTATAAGTTTTTAGGTAGCGCAGTAAAACTGCTCTCATCACGTGCGCACGGCTCTATATACCAACTCGCCTCGTTAAAGAGGCAAATGGTTCATTCGTCGAGATCGTAATTGTGTACGCCGATATTATAACTCCGAGCATAGTCGTATGTTATTTTAATGAGATTGAAAAACAACCACAGCAAACTCGATCCTCTATATAATACGTACACTTTTCTTCCTTCTCTGTTTCCTAATAGAAGACAAATGAGATTTTTTTCGTAAAAAGGCGGCCCGCAGTCATCGAGAATTCGCTCGAAAAACTCTTCTCGTTATAAAAAGTTCCGGAGAAGAGAAGTTTCTCGCACTCGAAAATGAGATCTCGGAGCAATAGTTTCGTCATTAAATAATGTTATGAAAAAAGTTGGTCAAGGATAATAATTTTATAATCAATTCTCTTTTTTTGTGAATTTTGTATTATTGAGTTAAGTAACGTATTTTAATAATCGTGATATTTTCAGAAAAATAACTAGTCAAGCTTAGACATGCATGTGTGCATGTAGGAAAAGCTCGCGAAAACACGATCGACCAATCAGTCAACGAATAAAGGTGTTGCACGATGGCGCGGGCTATTTATGCTGATGCAGATGGGAAAGTACCATCCAAAAGTTAATTATTTTCATTTAGCAGTAAAAACTTCAGCATCAGTGCCAGTCAGAAATATAACACTTAGTATAATTAGTTAGTAGACAACACCACCCTCGACATTTGCAATTCAAAAACTCCCGCCCAATGAGAAGAAAGCTCTCAAGCTCCCAAAAAATTTCCAAAATTCGCCAAAACTCTCTTTCTCACAGTCACCTCTATAAAAAATAATAAAACGTACACACAGCAGTCAAAAACAGCCGGCGAAGCGAGTGAAAATTTTTCGCTCGAAATTTTTCTCCAACGCATTCGGTATAAACCTGCAACACAACAGTAGCGGCAGCCGCTCTCTCGACAACAAGCGACGTGCAAAGCTTCCGTTGAATAGAAGATCCGGCACCTATACTCGTTCTCTGCCGCAGTTCTCTTTCTGTAATTTCACGAGAGAAGGTTTACTGCGACGTTATATGCGCCAGCGATGCTCCACACATTTTTTTTCCGAGCCGATATCTCCTCTCCGCGGTTATAAATCACCGGGCGGACAAAGTTTACAGCGCGTGTCGCCGGAAAAATGCATTTTCAGACGCGACTGCTCCCCGGGAATTCGTCCGCTTCTCCTCCTCTACACTTTGTTTTACTACCTTTTGCAGTCTGGTATAACAAGTCGTGCGTTATGGGGGATGAGGAGTGGCATCGAGAAAAAAATGTATTATACGCTGCAGTGGTGAGCTGGTTTAGATACTTTTTTCCCGGGCTTTTTAAATTGGACAGGTGCTTTTGTCCGTTGGAATGAAGTGAGGTGATGAGGATCCGGTTTTCGTTGCCATCCATCAAGCTCGCGCGCGCGCGAGCTCTTGTTGAACATCTGATTTTACACAAGAGTCTTGTGATGGATTGGATGCAATTTGCATCTCTTGCTTTATTAGGGGATACAATTGACGAATGCCTTATATAACGTCCTCGTGGACTGTTTGGTAATAATGTTTCTTGCGACTTCTGTTGTCTAAAAAAGCTGCATCCGCTCACACGGAGAAAAACCGACTCGCGCCAACGCACTAAAACTAAGGACACAATTAAGCTATACCGACAGTGAGCAAAGAAATAAAGGGAAGTAAGCTACTAATGAAAAGAAGAATGGAACTATTTCCCGAGGGGAGATCCCGCCACAGTTAAGATCATTTGCATACAGAAGAAGAAGAAGAAGAAAAAGTAGAAGAAGTCGGAGGAAAAGCTCGACTACTTAGTCCGATATACTTACAAACCCTCAGCTTTAACAGGCTGCGGAGGTCCAACTCGGCCTACACAGAGAGAGGAAGGACATCCCTCGGTTTGCCCAAAGACTCGTCTCTCTCGTGTCCCGACTACCTTACGTCTCGAAAATACTCGAGACGACTTGACCGAGACTCAAGAGTGGATTCTGGCCGTCTTAATCGAACTGGCGGCTCACAAGGTCGGAGAACTTCTTCTCCAACTATTCGAGGCTCGTCGCCTATACATATATACACGAATTCGTTCAACCTGCTGAGCGAATCTTCCTCCTATACACATATATAATCAGAGAATGGAGTCGTCGTTAGGACATTTCTTCGCCGCATCTCATCCTTTTTCGCAAGCTTTCCTTTGGCAAGTTACAGTAGGAATTCCTGAATCCTCGCGAGAACCAAGAGCGATCGATGCATGTTTGCAGGAGGGCGGAGACCTTCTCTCTCGCGATCAGGGCGGCCACTTACAACTTCTCTTGTTGAACTTTCAATCAGCGGCGCCGGGACGATTTCTATCTACTGGAATCCGGTTCGCGTCTCTCTCTCTCTCTCTCTCTCTCTCTCTCTCTCTCTGAGATGCTCTTCTAGAAGTGTGTATGTGTGTGAGCTGCAGTGGAAGTAGATACGCGACCGAGTGGATGATGTCGTATCTGCGAAAACAGTAGGCTCGTGAGAAGACAGATTCTTTTGAGGACGGATCAGATATGGTTTGAAATAGATGAGGCTTTATTGATTTATTCAAAATATTTATTGAGTTATGAAATGGATGTATACGATTGAACGTGATTGGCGTATATAATTTTATGTTGAAGGATTTTATTTCGTGTCGGGCATTAATTAATATTACTTTTTCTATGTATTAATTTAAATAAATAATAGGGTGTGTTATTTCGAGATCTTTAATACTATAATCGTGGTTCAATTAATTTAATCCGCGTGTGAAGTTACTATTCATGACGATTAATTCAATCGCGCATAGTTTGAATTAGTCTACACTATTATTATGGTGCGTGAAATAATGGAGAGAACTGAACGCGCCATGAAGAGTGATTTTGTTATATTCCATTCTAATATTAAATCGCAGCATCGTTAATTAATGACTCAATTAATTAATATACATCCACGTACCACGTACGCTTATTCATGTCGTTTTGCAGCGACCAATTATTTATCTTATTGGTATTTGTAAGCCTTCTTCACACGTAGAGTATATATTATTTAATGAGTCTGTCGCATCAAATTAAAATAATAATAATACATGAATTTAAAGATAAATATAAAAAAGCAATTTCGCTGTATAATACATTATCCTTTCATAAATTTCCCTTAATAAGCGCGGCGTATTCGCCCGACTAACCCCAATTAAAACTCGAAATCACAGAATAACATCGACCCTCTCTCAGGTCTATTTTTCTTTCGGTGAATTTGCACCAATGCATGTGCGATTCAAAGAAAAAAGCCTTGGCGATCCTCTGGAGCAGCTGTAAGGCTGGAAAACTGTCGGTTATTCCCTCATACATAATTCATCCCCTCGAGATTCAGATTCACGACCTGAATTTTAATAAACCGCAGCGACCGCAGCGCAAAAATACTAAATAATTACCGCTGGCTTTTTATTCAAATATATAAACCCTATATATACACACAGCCGAAAAAAGCGAACTGCACGAAGAAAGCACACTGGAAAGTATAACGAAAGAAAGTTCAGAAGCCGCTTCTTTCTTTCTTCGCTCTATTATTCTATATCTTATAATTTTTTGGAAGCATCAGACTACACAAGCCGCGCTTGGCTTCAGCTGCACCGCGAATTTACATGCCGACTTCCGCGAGCCCGCGCGCGCTTGCGATGAGTTTGGCTCTCGTCGGTGGGAGCAAAAAGCTCTCGGCCAACCAACCGAGCCAATTGTCTTTTGATAATTATTTCCGGTGCATCTCGTTTTCCGGCGGCAGGAGCTTTCATTATCTTTTTACGGCGCTCTCCGGGGCTCTTTGAATATAAAATAATTCTAAAATTTTGCGAGCGGGCGACTGCAATTAAGCGCGGGCGCCTTGCCCAAGATTTCTTGGGAGTTTTTATGAATTTTAGAGAGCGCGTTCTTGCGGGCCTGCTGCTGCTGCTGCTGGCTTTGCAATTTCATTGGCGAATGAATAACCCGCGGGGAGAAAAATTGCCGGACAAACTTTGTTGTTGGGATTTTTATTTTTCATTCGAAAGCTACGCAGAAGTTTATACTCGAAAAAGTACAGTGTACGCGCTATACTTTGTTTCTATATGAAAATGAACGTTTAGCTTTACAAATGCTATCATGTTTAATTTATCCGCATTTCAAGGAAATTTTGTTCCTCAACAAATTATCTCACGGCAAAACAAGCGTTGTTATTTTCAAAAGAATTTCGCTCCCACACAGCTCTCTTATCGGAAATTCCAGATAACACAATATTCCAAGCCAGCGCGTCAGTCTTAATATCCCGCTGCGAGAAAATCGCCGACGCAGCACCTTATCGAGACAGACCGAGCGAAATTTCGCGTGAGCCGCCCGTAACTTCCTTTCCAAGGCACCACCTCCGCGACACTTGCTTCTACTGCGGCATATATAGCTACACCGTTACGTTTAATTCCTCGACGAAGCTGTTGAAATAATTTACGAGATGATAGATTCGGTTTCTGGAGCGCGTCCAAGAGGAGCCAGATTGCGATAGTCGAACGGAGGAATGGAAAAAGAGAAGAGAGAGGAGATCGATGGCTGCGGAGACGACGTCGTTAAAATTTTTTTAACGTTCATTTTGCGCGGCTTTTTTACAGCCCTACGTCTGTGTGTACTTGTGCGGCCTCCGCAGGGAGGCGTCAGCGAAAATTCAATGGCTCTTGCGAAGTGAAAAAAGGTGCCTCTCTCTCTCTATATCGTCAATCCTGTCCTGTGCAGTCTAATTCAATCTTCTTGTGCAGTTGCATAAGTGTTGCGTAATTTTTAGATAAAGTTTGCGTGGATACGAATTCAATGGAAGTTGTTTATAAAATAACTCGTTCACTCGAGATTCTATAAAAGGATCACACTTGCCGAGTCGGGCTACTATACTCCCTGAAAGTAGGCGTCGAGTCTAATTAAACGGGTAAAAAGTTGCAGCAGCAGCGGTCGTCCACTTCTCTCTCGGTGAGAAATCATTCACCTAGTTTCGAACTCTGCCAGCGCGATTTCTTTTCTCCACTCGGCGTCCCTAGCATATTTTCATTTAGATTACACGGTATTTTTCAATTTTTCAAAGAAAAATCCGGAAAGAGCCACTCGAAATTTCCTCGTCCCCAGAGCTTTAATATTCGTCGAGTCGAGAAAAGCTCGGGGGAATCGAAGCGCGCGTTTCTCCAAGGAGGCGAGAGAAAAAAGAACGTCGTCTTTGACCGTGATTCGGAGATTCGGATCGAATTCGTTTGTAAAGTCTTGCATTTCTTTCGCACTGAGAAATTATCGTGAAAAATACTCTCGAATACGTGTATTACAGCGCTTTCTCGCGAGCATATTTCGAGAGATTCGGAAATCCAATAATCGAAGTGCTATATGTATAATGCCGCAACTCACGCGCTTATCGGAAAGAATTTCGCGAAAAAAATTTGTATCTCCATTTCTCTGCTCGTGCAGCTCGAAATATACAGCTCTCGGAAAGCGAGCCAAACAATACACACTATGCATGCAAATCCCAACCGGTTCTCGTCTATATAAGTATACACCGCGGCCTTGCCGCAAGCTCTCGATCGAAGATTCATATTTATCTTTCAAATTTCATTCTCGTGGTATACGTTGCTGTATACGTGCGTTGTTTCGCAAGCGCGTCAAGAGTCGATCCTATATATCGTTGATGCGTTTGAGGGTTTTCGAATTAAGCTCGTTTCTTCGGAAATTGTTTAAGAATAACATCGATAAGGAAAAGCTCCTTTTCTCGTTCAGTGCGATGGATGAAAGGGCTTGAGAGAAAAGCCCCACACGTTTTCCGATTTCCAAATGCCGAAAGCACAACCGGTCTCTCTCGTAGATCCTCTCTGACACACGCGCAGGTGGTACACACAGCTGGAAGATTCGATTTCTGCTTCGTCCTGTGTGTGTGTATGGGTGTATACCGATGCACTTCTCTCGGGGAAATGGCATCGGTCGTTCGATTTCGTTCCGATCGGCTTGTGGTCCGATTCAGCGCAGGCCCTTGTCTCGTGGCTAGAGAAGAGAGCTTTTCTTCTCTCTCATCTGATGCTTCTCGTCTTCTTCTTCTTCTTCTTCTTCTTTTGCCTCGATACTCTTTGGGATGGATCGAAAGCTCGTTTGTAGCGGCTCCAGGTATTTCCGCATGGATGTACCTACAATCACTGCGTCTTTGCTGCTCGAGTCCCCGTGTTATTGAGGGGATTATCGGTCGTTGGGACTACGCGCGCAATAACTTTTGATCTTTCGAATTTTGTTGTTAGTCGAGCGGTCACTTCTATTCGAGTGAGCTTTATACAGGACTTTATGGGATCGACAACGATCGTCGTTTATATTTTGAAATAAATTAATATTGAAATGAAGTTTTTACTTGATGTAAAATATTACTCCTGATTCCTGAATATTAAAAATTCTTCAGATTTTTCGGTATAATCGACCTCGTGATTCTTGAAACGGAAATAAAACATTTCCATCATATTTTAAAGGCTCCTGTAAAGTCAAATAACAGTCGCAGGCGGATTAAAAAACTTAATTAAAAACGCCCGTTAGCTGCGCGAGAGACCGCAGCCTCGCTGTCTCTCATCATCCAGCTTTCAAGGCTCGCGCGAAACATCGTATTAAAAGCAATAATCCAAACCCCAGCACAGCATCCTCCTGAAATACCCTCATCGCTCTCATTTTCCCTTTTCCTTTTCCTCAAACAAAAAAAAAAGCAAAAGAAATCTCCCGCGAAAACAGCGGGATCCAACTCAATAATAAATACGCATATCTTCGATAGCTGAGAAGAAGCTTGTAAACGCCGAATCTTCTAATCCGTAAGTTACGAGTTCCGGCGTTTAATCCCGTATTAACCGTGTCTATATGGGCGTAGATTTGCTCTCGCGAGGCCTGTGCATGTTTGATAAATTCGAAGCTGTGGTATGGATAAGCGCGACTTTCGGTAATCCGACGGCCTTTATTATGTGTACGTGTGTGTGTTTCGGAAAAGATCGTATCTGTGCTCGTTTGATTTAATTGCCAGCCGGGAATTAAGAGGCTGTTTTGGATTAAGGCAGGCGCTGCTAGACACGAGGTTTACGAGATTTCTTGAGGGATTGGCTTTACTTTTTTTGCGGGGGCACGATGAGAGTGATGTAATGGGATTGGATTTGATGGAGTTCACGGCTGTTTTGGAGGTGATTTGATTGATGCTCTCTGGCGTGAATTTTATTCGTGGTAAAGTTTGGTGGTTCGTATTTTAGATCGTGATGGAGTCAAGTCGTTATGGGCTATTATCAAATTAGTATATTGCGATTTTATATATCGAGTATATTTCTTATTAAACTGAAAACATAGCATATCCTTCCTTCTTCTTTTTTGAATTTTCTTGGAATTGTAAGATTAAGTCCTCTCTAGAGAAGTATTTACTATGTAATGCACAGTACACACGCGAAAAGGAAGTACAATTTTTTTAGTTTATTATTACATTTAAAATTCGAATAATCGACACTCATAATAATAAGTTTCACATAAATCTGTCAGCTAATGAGCTTAAGAGCCGTATATTTTTCGGAATTTATTATGCTCCAAAGGGATTATCTGGGTTATGCTGGTGGCAATGGCTGGCCGCGATAATCTTGCTCACGAGATAATCTCTAAGTACATAAGTACTAAATCTCACGTGCACTTTGCACGCCAGGAGGATATTTTATCTCATTATTTATTCACTCAATAGCTCTAAATATCTTTACTCCATTATTATCTTCGCATACGTTTAAAAATTATTGTCATGTCATGCATACGAAAAATTCTCTGACACAAATGCTTTTCCTCGTTTTACCGCAAAAAAATATGGCATGAAAGCACAAATAATAACCAACCGCAAACATCAGTAGCGACGATGTAAAAACTTTAATTAAATGTTACTTCTTCTCTTCTTAGCAAAAAAGTCGCTCGGAAGACTGTAAGTGAATGCTATTGCGCGTAAGAAAGATAACTCGAAAGATAAACCCGCCGCAATATACACACACACACGACTAGGATGTTTTCCCCGAAGTCTCATTAACAAAAAGAAGTTGCTCCGTGACGGTAAATGAGTTGGACTCTTTCTCTCGCGCTCTCGATCGCAAACTACACCGACAATATAACGCTGTTACAATGTTTGCGCAAGTCTCGCGCCGCCTTGCCTGCGAGTATGTAGTCGCGAGCAACACACCGAAGAGGATGAAAATAGGTTACGGAAAGAGAGATTGGAACGGAGGGAAGCGTAAAAAGTGGACAGGTGGAAAAGCGCTTCTATCGGATTATTCTCTCAGGTTGAATTTGATTTACAGTTTATTTTAAAAATTATATGCACGTGCACATTTTTCTTCGCGCATAAAAGACAAAACAAACAAATCTGAAAAAACCACTTTTCGACCTCCTTACCGTGAGCATCTGATGCAGTGATATCTGTATATATATATATAAATCCAAAAGAAATGTCCAGTTATATCCTCCGCTGCTTATACACATCTCTCTCTCTCTCTCTATTTCTCTTCGATTCTTCGAGTTTACGGTACAGCATCCTCACCGCTGTTCTATCCTTATATAGCATGTCCGGCGGTGGCCTGGTCTTCTCACGTGCGCGTTCAGCGATCGGTGAAGCGAGCTCGTTAGAGGAGACGCGATGAGTGTCCCGGGGCAATGCCATCACTGATGTACGCCGTGTCGTGTTGAGGATCTTGCACAGATTAGCGGAGACCGTCTCGAGGCGATATTCTGGCTTCCGGTCTTTTCTGATGAATTGATATTTGAGAGGAGAGTTTGCCGAGTTTCGGAGTGTCGTTATAGAGTTTGCAGAAATTCCATGAATATGGCTTTGATGATATTTCCCTTGGGTTTATTTTGACTCAGAGAATTGAGTGCGTGTCTGTCAGGAATCTCGAAATGTAGGTCATGTTATTGGATTTTTCTGGCGTTGACTGTATGGTGTATAGCAGTATTTTATATTCACACACGAGAAAATATCCTTGGTGAGGTTTTTGCTTGGAGTGTTGGTAGAGTAAAACAAAGCTTATATTATTATAACTCTAACTCGATAAAAATAAAATATCTCTGAAACTAGCTTAGCCAATCCAGCAAATTTACTCTGAATTCTGTTCTAATACAAAGCACCTCGATATATCACTTTTAAATACATTCATCGTGATTGAGGCTTCGCTTCGTCTAGTCCTCATTTAACGACTGGCTGACTTTTGACGCATACCTTAAGCCGCGTGTACAAACAGAGCGACGTTTGCAGTAGTAGCTGCATATACATTCAAGGGCCCGGAGCGACAGCCAGAATTCGAGGGGCGCCTTTGAGAGCAGACTTCGACAAACTACTCGCGACGCTAACAAGTTTTAATGCTTAAATTGATAACGGATGTGCACACAACGCCTGGTTCGTTGCCAATTTTCATGAAGCCCGTTTACGAATAATTTTATATACATATTTTTTCTTTTTTACATTGTGTTTTCTATAACTGAAGATTATTTCGTTTGTGTTTCAGGTAAGGACCGAAACAATTGATGCACTGGTATTTCGATATACGCTTTCTATTCAAATAAGCGAGAGCAGGTAAAGTTCAGTCCACAGCAGATTAACGAGAATAAAATCCGGAAAATAGTAGAGCTTTCAAAAAAGCGCGGCAATTTGAAAAGAAAAAGAAAAATACACCACTGCCGAAAAAGCCGTTATTTCACACCGTCCGTCCAGCCAGTAGAAAAAAAAACAAAAGAAGAGATAATCGAGCACTCGTCATTTCCACCTGTGTATTTTCAATTAAAAGCGCCTTCCGCAAAGAGCCGCGATTAAAGTAGGCCGGGGCAAAAACACAAGCCTCATGGAAAAATTGGAAAAACAAACGGCCCTGATGATCGACGTTCGGATGAGGCATTCATTAAAAGCAAATAACAGAGCGGCTATAGTCTCTCCCGAAAAATAACAAACAGCAGCTAGTACACCAGATGGTGCGTTAAACATGAAGTCGCGTGTTATAAATTTTGGAAAATCGCCGTCGCGCGCGTGCGATATTTTTATGCCTTTTTCCGGGCGCGGCTGTAATGGACGGACATTCATCCTTCGTCGGGGCGCGTTAAAATTTTCACGTTTACGAGGCCGGCCACCAAAGTGGCCGCCTTCACTGCTGCCGGCAGTGAGAGAGAGAGAGAGGCCGGGAGAATAGGTGAGCATCAGAGGGACTCCATATTCACTCGGATGGTTTGTTTTACGCCGGCGCTGCGGCTGTTTTTAGAATTAAATTTGAAAATTTGCGTTTTTGTTTTATTGATCGTTCGTTCGTTGAATAATTTTATGCAGAAATTTAGTTGTTGTTTTTGTGATATATTTTTTTACTGCATGCAGTTATACAAAAGCAGGGTAGTTTCTACACGCACGACGTAGCATAAAGCAAATTGTTTTTTAATTTCAGTATACCATATACGTACTCGCGAAAAGTGTACAACGTAAAAAGTAAATCGCTCCCTATCCCCGAAAAATGTTACCTCGCCTAAGAAAGTCTCCGGCAAATAGAGGCTAAAAGCTCTCTGGCTCCGTAAAAGAGCAAAAAAGCTCCGTCCAAAGCTGGGCCGCCTCGGGACACAAAAACGCGAAAGACGTATAGAGGCGCCGGAGGGAAAAAGGGTCGCGCAAAAAAAAGGGAAGAGGAATAGGCCGCGAAAACCGTCGGGCTGGGATTTGACAGTAGTAGCACTATACGCAAGAAATGTAGCACTAGCACCTACTAGCAGCCTCCCCGTAAAGGTGCGCGCTTAGAAAAGAGATCGCGGTCGCATGATTAACGCAGACGGATGCGCGGCAATTTCTCACGCAAAAGTGCCACCTTACAGCGCGCTTACAGCTCCTAAAACTTTCTTTTCTACCGCTGGCGCGCGCGCGCGCGCGCGAAGGCCATCTTTCAAAACTTTGAATTTGCCGCGGCGGCGAGAGAAGCTCGTGCTACTGTTGGATAAATGGTACAAGCGTTGAGTCGGGGATCGTCGCTTCCGTTAAAAGGACAACGGCGTCGGCGGTGGGGTAAAGGTGTATGTGTGTCGTGGTTACGTCGCTCTCGGAGTTTTGCATAAGACGAGCTGAGCCTGTACTTGCTACATACACTGCTCCGGTCTTTTTGCTGGTGGATAGTCGCGAGGATGAAATTTTTATTTTCGAAAATTTATAGGTTATAAACTAGTAAAGGGAAAAGATTTATGCTGTACATTATTACGTACACGTGTAATAATCATATGCAACGTAATATTCAGAATAAACGTAGTTGTATAACTCCAAACTGAATTCAAGCACCGGCTGATTAAGTCTTGATCGAAACTTTAGCAACTCAGACGTTCTAATTCGATTACACATCCAGCTCGTCTTGCGCTACTACGTCTACGCATCTCTCCACAGCTGATTACTCATGTGTTACCTGTTCCCCGAATGCTCGCGCCTGCGCTTGGCTCTACTTATGAATTATGCATATTGCGCCTCGTCGTCTTCACGCGTTCCGAGATTTTTGCCTCTTTCAGGTTCAACTCCTTTGTTGAGCTTTCGAGACTCTTGGCTTTGTATGCGTCTCGCGCGTTGATGTTGTCATGCTGATGCATATTTTAAAAAGCCCTTTGACTTGTGCGTCTGGATGAGTGGCTTTGTTATTTTTAGGATCTCATTTCTTTTTTCGAGAGAGGCTTGTTGTGACGATGTTTATAAGGAGTCAGTGGTCTTTGTGCTCGCGATTTTAGAGATTGTTTTGACGGGAGATGAGCGTGAAGAAGCGCAATTCTTTTTTGTTCTTAGGTCTTGGGTATTTTTGTACGAGATACTCGCTCTGGAATTCTTGGAATTTTCAATTGTTACTGGGAACTTCTGTTGATTGTAATAATTTAAAATAATATTCGATCTGATATTTTATTAAGCAACTACTGAGTGTTACAGAGAATTTCATTTAATTTCATAAAAATTTCAATGCATCAAAAGAGCTCGTCCAACACTTGCTCGGTACGAAAACTGATGTGTTCTGCGTTCGATTGAATAATTTAAAATAAAATTCTCATTATTTCGTCTAAATTATACATTAAAACCCTTTCAACAAAATATATCTAAATATGAAATGTTAAAATTCGAAATTGATTAATAAAACAAACACATATTCGTAATGCAATTAATAAAAACAATATTTCCTGGAAAAGGATTTTAACATTACGAAAAATCATGGAAATTAATGAGAACCTGTACAAAGCGGCCTCTCAACTCCAATCACAATAAATCCAATAGCCACGTCACTGCCTCGTGCCACTCGAAGAAGCATCCCTCGGAAAATCTCTTCACACAATACTATACCCTCCTCGAAAACCTTAAATCGGCCTCGGTAATTAGCTCACTTCCTCTCTCCCCTTCTGCAGGCGCTCTCTCTCTCTCTTTCTCGACGTTTATTGCCGCCACTTTCTCCTCCGAGTCTCTCTCACACTCGACTCTGTGGCTCGTCGGCTACACATGTGTCAGCCATACGTCAGGGAGAGAGTCGCGCTCGCTGCTGCAGTGCAGTGTACAGCGACGAGGTACATAAGCGCCTCCGTCGACTTTACCTACAACGCTCGGCTCTCCCCAGACGGCACTCGACCTTCTTCTTCACGAGAGAGAGAGACGGCACAAGGGAAAAGTAAGACTGGCAGTGATTGAAAAGCCGCGCCGCATGTGTTTTGGATTTTCGTTTGCCTTTTGGTCACTCTGCCGGCCGTTCAACCTCCAGCGTGATATTTTCGTTTTGACAAAGTCACGAAGGAGTTTTCTACGTAATACACAACGTATACATGTATACTTTTTTTAAATCTCCTAAATGCGCTAAAAAATTCGTAGCAACGGAAAATCTTCGAAAATTCCCGTCAGACTGAAAAATACTGTCTCTCGTCGGAAAAAAAACCCACCGAGACGTAAGCCTCTTATTTACGAAAAAAAAGAAGATAGAGCTGCTGCAAAAGTGTTGAAATCATCCTCGCGGAAGACACGCGCTCGACGTTTACAGCCGAGAGGCTGAGTAATCCCGGCCTATACAGCTTTGCGCGAGAACTCTATCTTCCGCACAGAAGCAGTGGGAAGAGTGCTGCTACTGCATGGAAGGAAAAAGGAAAAAATAGTGGAATGTATGCTCGGAGAGAAGGATTGAGAGGGTAATTGACGAGGAAAGCGGGAGATGGAGGGAATTGCTGCTTGATAGAGAAGGGAAAATGAGGAATAGGGGGATTGCGGTTTGAATTATGGAGGTCAATCGATGTATCCGTAGACTTGCCGATGGGAAATCAGAGGATTTTAAAAATTTGTTTGAGAAAAAACGTTAGTCACGACTTAGATTCTACAATAAAACAACACCTAATTCGTTGGATATGTCCAAACGTTAACTGTCGCTTTTCCGTCAGACTTCCGCCACGCGCGCGTTTGTATAATAAAATGTGTTTTCCCGCGCGAGTTCATAAAGGCTCGCGGCTGCAAATGCGAAATGCATATTTAACGAGGATGACGCTACGTCTCTGTGGCACCTCTAAATTAAATATCTCACCGTCCGGGCGAATGTGACAAGCAGCATTACTCGCTCCACTTGCTTTCAACATGCATTAACTCCATAATATTTACATGACTTAATTCCCACTTAAGTGCTTCAAAGTACCTCACCTTAAGCTGTCATCCTCCTCCACCTCTCAATATAAACAATTTCATTTCAGACCGTCTCTTTTTCTATATTATCAACAACTCGTCGTTCAATTTACTTTTTTTTTACCGGTCAGTTATCGAACTATACACACTGCTACCGGCCAATACATACGAATGAGGTAGCCAAAAGTGGTGGGATGAAACACACTTACCTCTTGTGTATAGGAAAAAAAAACAAACGAAACAGTTGCTGAGACAGAGACGGAGGAGAGTCGGGGGAGCAGGACAGAATTAAAAACACCCTCACGTCTGGTTGGTTCGCCCGTGGGAAAAGTATAAGACGTACGTGTGCATGTATACGCTCGCTGGGAGATACGAAGGAACTAGGTGGACCCGATGGCCACAATTTCCGTTTAGCTGCTTCGATTCTTGCTGGTTATATACTATGAATGTAGATTGAACTGAATAAGTAGATGTTTATACTCTATCGGGAAGTTTCGGTGAATCGGATCTATGAATTAGTTATTTAGTAGTATCCTGAGCGTATTTTTTTATGAGTATTTATACTTGTTTAAACAAGTATCAACGCGCCTATACATACGCATTTAATCGGCGGAAGTGACAGCTCAAATTTATCGTATTTAAATAAGTTATCATTATTAATTAACGTGTCAATCTTTTTTATGCTTGATTGAAGGCTCTTGTTACACCGCAAAAAAGGATCCCATAAAAAAAGATCAAAATTCGCTTAACAATATATTCTACCGCTGAAATCCAATTCAATTCGAAAAAAAAGAATCGAATCCCGCTCCTCCCAACCCACAAGCTTATCACTCGTCATCCACACAGTTACTCCTGGGCGCCAAGTAGATATATATACCACTCGTCTTCCCTCAGAACTGTGGAAAATACTCTTGTCTGCGGCAAAGTTCGCCGAACTCGAAAAGAGAAAAAAAAAATGTTTTTCTTTCCCTCTACGGCTTTTTAAAAACTTGTCGGGATTATACTCGATTTACATGTGTATCATTTCCAGCCGCCTCTGGCGAAACTTTTTTTTTCACCTCGAGAGTTTCGAGTTGGCGCCGCGAAAAGTATTCGTAACGAATGAAAGTTTCGCGAGCGTGCCACGGAATTATGTAAAACATACACTTTTCCGGCGATGCGGAATTTCATAAGTACCCACGGAAATGGGCATTTCGAGTTGGTTATAATATTGTGAGGCGGATGTACTATACTCTAACGAGTGTCTGCGCCAAGGGAGATGATATTGCGCTCAGTCGTTCCGTCTTTCAATTTAGGTTATTAATATTTTCGCTCTCAGTGAGTTTCCATCCAGTTCATACTTGCTAACGAGCAGAGGAGTCTCTTCATTCTAAAAGAAAATTATTTTCATACTAGAAAAACAGCCGTTTCTACGGTAAAAAATAAAATAAATTCAGCCAATCAATCAGTCATTCCTTTTTCCACCTAACACCATCGCAGCCGCAGTTAACCGCACTATAAATAACGTCCCTGCGGCGAGAGCAAAACGCAAAAAGCCGCCAGAAGCTACGTGAGATAACAGCGAGTCAGAGAAAAATAAAAGAAAAAAAGTCTCTCGCGACCGAGTAATTTCACGCGGTATGTCCAACACGTGTGTCTGTCGCAGAGAGAGAGAGAGAGAGAGAGAAACGGACGTACCTGAGGCGGACCTTCATAAAAGGGGGCTTACACAGCCGTCGGCGCACGTGAAGACTATATAAACGTAGCTGCGACACAGGATTTAAGTTAATGCGGCCCTTATATTCCGGCGCGTAGGAGGCGAACGAGGAGCTAAGAGTTGTCTTTATAACTTTTTTCAGCAGAAGTCATGGCGAAATTTGAGAATTTCTTTTTGGCGGGAAAATTGAACGAAGCTAAAAAAAGCCTTACATCGAAGCTTGATCGAGCGGCTGTCGAACACGGGATTATATTCTCCTTGTGTGTCGTCGCTTCCGATATTTATAATCTGAGAACGCGTAAAAGTAATTTGATTTTTAATCAAAATGATATAAAGCTCCTATTCTCGCGTAGAATTATGAATCCATAGCTTTGCCTTTCGAAGTCAAACTGTAACATTCGATGCGTGGGAGGTAAAAGCAGTAGCGCAGGACACCAGCGAGTACTGCAGTCGGCCTGATTGAAATTCTATTACAGGCCATTCCGATGCACTCAAACAAATAAATCCGAGCGCATTTGCGAGCAGAGGAGAGCGAGAGCGAGAGGCCAAGGCGTAAGTGTAGATTGGATGATTAAAAATAATGTTCATTCGGCGTCCTGGGACGCGTAATCCCCTAAGCGCACTGCAACGACGCGCCGCGCAGTGATATTGATTCGTAGCTTTGAAAAATACACCCGTAGAGATACTCTAAATATAAACGTAAGTTCGTCAGCTCTCGCGATATAACTGATGCGCGCGAGCGGGAAATTCAAAAATAGCGTATAGATTCGATGAAACAATATCACTCTCTTACGAAATCAATAACTCAAAACTTTCCATTAGCCTGTCGCCGAGGAGAGAGTATAAAGCCCAGAAGCAGAGTCGCGCCTATATAGCAGCCTCGGGAAACGTTCAGTAAATTAGCGAAGCCGCAAAGGAGTAGAGGAGCTCGAATGGGAAAGACAAGCGGCGAACAAAGGAGAGGAGAGAGATGCCAGAGCCGAGATAGACTGATAGACTGTTATAGTCCTTTTATGGGGGTGTGTCCGAGTGGCACTAGGAAATTTACGGACACTCGTCGAGCATAAGGCGTTGCCGCGCACATGTGCTACTCTCTCTCTCTCTCGGCAAACATCAGCGAATAAATTTACTGATATCTGTGTGTGTATATGTACATACCGCAGCGAAGAGACAACGACGACGACGATTAATTAACGCTATAACGGAGAGGTCTTTATTTATGAACTTTATGCGAACGATGGAAGAAGAAGAGGGTAAAATTTTATGTGTATATAGACGAAATCTTGCCTCGTTGACTTAATTATCGCCTGTAAATTCACGGTGCGCGAATGATCGATCGCGCGTCGGCTCGTAAAGTTTCGTTGGAAACAAAACAGTAGCGGCGGCGGCGGCAGCGGCGGTTGCTGCACACAATGCAATTTGTATTTTAATTGGGATCTTGCTCGCAATTAAAGTAAAAGCAGGTCTTGAATTGGAAATTTACGGACGCGCGCTCGCGGCCGGCTTTGAATTTTATATTGGCTTTGAAGAGCGAGCATTTTATTGGAAATTTCACACAGGAGTGTCTCGCGCTGCAATGGATAAAACCGGTGCATCTCTCTCTGTATAGATTCGACATTTTGTTGCGCATCAATGTAATTAGTCGGCGTGAGAACAAATATAATACGAATTTCGAATATACCTGACAATGTGCCATTGTGTTGTTGTCGTGTCGTTCCTTTGCGCTAGTGAAACATTGATCCGTTTTCGGCTTTGTCAGTCGGACGCATTTTCAAACGTAATTCAATGTTTGTGCGACATACTGCAAAACGTCAAACAATAACTCTATTTTCAAAGTGTCAACAACAAAAATCTCCATCGATCTCAAAAAGGATAACGAGAGCATCAAGTCGCGCTCTCGAGCCGCGGCGGCTAATGAGCACTGCTCGAATCGCCTCTTTCGTGCATCGAGACACTCTTTCAGTTGGCACAGGCGCAAGATCAATTAGTGTCCCCCCTACTATTCGACTCGAGTGGCTCAACTCGCGGCTAAAAAAAAAAGAGACGTGATTATTTATGTACTCGCGAAAAATGCACAAGCTCTTCGAGAGAGAGAGAGAGCTTTCGAAGAACAAAGAGGTGGGGGAGGGAGAGAGAAAGCTCTGGGATATATACATTAAGGGCCGATGAATATTCAGGAGGCAGAGCGCGCGGCGTTACGACGTGGATTTGCAGTCGTTGAGCTACGAGTCGCAATATTGGTATTCGGGAGGATGAGAGGCTTTTTCCTCGGAGTGCAGCTGGATTTGCCGGGTTGTCTAATCGAGTGTATTTTCTCTGATTTATGGGGAAAATTAAGTGGCAAATTTGTTATTTGCCCTTCCTGAAACGAACGATTATACTCGAAATTTAATTATTCTTGCTCACAATATAAGAATCAAATATAGCTGGAGAACTTGCGAGAAATCGACAGCCTCATCCCAAAACGCGCGTGTATCTCCCGCACTGCGTCTATTCCGTATCCTCGTCGTAAATCACTCCGGATTATGGCCTGTAACAGGAGATGCCGGAAAATTTGAATATAGTAGCCTGCCGCACTTCCCAAAAATCGCACACGCGTGTTCGCCGTTTTCCTGAGTGTGATCGTCCAGTTTTAATTAACCGGTCTCTCTCGACCGTTTCTCGATAGTCCGAAACAAACGTATAATAGAGAGAGAGAGAGAGAGAGAGAGAGAGAGAGAGAGAGGAGAGAGAACGCAATATCGGAAAATGGAAGGGGCGATTTTCGTGTGCGAAGGAAGTCCGGTGCAACGACGTACACTCTCGACACAGTATAACGGCATGGCTTTTCGATTATTAAAGGAGAGTATACCCAGTGTGAAAAAGTACACGGCAACCTATGCGTTTTACGGCTCTGCAACAGTCGTTGGAATTTCAATTTCCATCTCTATTCTGTGTATTACTACACGTGTTTTACACGCAGGATGCTACAGGGCGTAATATCCGCGCAAATGCAGTGGTTATCAACAGTTTGATATATAAAACATTGTTATGTGGGCGGACAATAGATAGGTGACAAATAAGCTCGAGCAAAAAAATTTCGTAATCCCGAAAAGCGTGTATCCCTCAGAAAGTCTTTTATTAAACGAGACACCTCATCGACGATTCTCGTGGTGGCACAGTTATCGAACGCGATGATGGCCCCTAACGCTCGTTAAATCGCGGCTGAACACGCCTAAATACGACCCTCGCCTATGGAATATCAAGTGATGTGGTCCAGGCTTTCGATGTGTATATATGGAGGGTTGCTTCGGGTTTCTTCTTGTTTTTTCGGGCTGCTGGTGTCGTGTCCCTCGAGAGTTGCTGAATTCGCGCTTAGTGCTTTGGCAATACTCGTGGCGATATGCCGTTGTTGTGGGGGGATGGTCGTGTGGGGTTTGAACGTTTGTATGTGGAGAGCTTTCGTATGTTATCTGAGTTTTCTTTATACAAAAGTACAAGGCATTTAAGCAAAAATTCGAAATGAAAAAGTTACTGTACCAACCGTCAAATCTTCAAACGCATAAACAAACGTCAACACCAGCAGCGAGAATATAAAGCTCCACCGAAAGGAACACAAACAAAGCCAAACTCGAAAAATCCACCTGAAACACCGCTTGCCTCCATCAGGATCAAAAAGTCGATACCAGCAGCAGTAGCAGAAACTCTCTTTCTCTCTCTCTCTCCTAAGCCTTTGTTTTCCCGTCACTTTTTTTCAACCCTCTCTCACGAGTGGCTGCACAGGAACGTCGTCGAGCCTCTCATCTTCATTTGTTTCGTGAGCAGAGGGTTCACGCTCACACATATACCTTATATACGATTCGAAGGTGTAGTTTTCCCCTTTTCTCGGCGAGTCGTTTGTTAAACGGCGTGTCACAAGTACCTCGCGGCTCTCCCATTGTTTTACTCCTCGTCACCTACTCGCTCGGCTGGATCTCGAGGATTTTTTCCCTCTTTTTTTTTCTTGCGGCACCTTTTGTGGATAGAAAAGAGAGAGAGAAGGGAGCGCGAGAGTGGAAACTCGCGCTTCGTGGCGCTGTAATCGATAATCACCCTTTACAGCGGCGACTAATTTTCAGACAATGCTTTCTGCTCAGGCTTTATATTTTTGACGTGTGTAACTGTTTCCGTAGTTTTTTTTTCTATGACGTGAATTTTTCATAAAAAGTTACATCTTTGTATGACCCAACTTTTTCAAACTGCAAGTATAAGAATAACTGTTATTTTTCTCAGCTTCATATGTACAAACAACCAATCACGTCGAGTGCTCAATCAAATCACCACGTTTTAACACACAAAAAAGAGAGATATCGCTTGTTTTCCCTCCACATCAATTTTAAATAAACCAGCACTACGAAATATATTCTAAAAAAAAAATAGAAAAGAGTATTCCCCGCAACACGAAAATTCAAAATTCAGTATCAGCTTCATGCATAACACATATATAAGCGCATCAAACCACACCTACACACACACGCACATCCTCGACTTTCGATGCGGTAATCGGCGCAAGCAAGAATCACGGGAAGAGAGAGAGAGAGATCGAATAGCTATTCTGCAGCACAGAGAAACGCGCGAGAGAGAGAGACAGAGAATCGGATTCGTGACGGACAGCTCGATGTCTTATTCAGGAGGACAAAGACCGAGGATTTGCGCGAGAGCCGCGTTTGCATAATTGTCACGGGAGAGAGAACGCTCCTCTGTTCTGCCACACTAAATTCGAGTAGGGGGCTAATAATAAGATTCCGATCATTCATTTAAGGCATTAGCCAGGGCTTCAATTATTCAATCCGAGACCTATAACGGTCGCTTGACTTTCCGTATATCGTGTGTTATATTATCTCCCCTCCCGTAATCGAGTGTGAGTTATTATGCCATTTGCCGGATTGGTTTCTTCATCTCTACAACCTTTCGTCTGCGGATGTTTGAGAATAGCTTTGCTAATTTTCTCGAGTGACAACGTTATTTTCGATTCAATTTTTTTTTTTTCTTTTTCGCGAATATTCGCAGAGATGAAAGAGCGAGTGGGAACAACATCAGTTCCTCTTTGACGAGCTATTGAAAAAAAAAAACGTGAAAACAAACAAAACACAGAGCCCTTTCCTGTAAAGATGCATAACTTCGCGACGACTCCCTACAAAAGCCATCAAGATCGACGGGACAAAACTCCCTGTGAAAAAGCGTAAACACACTTCCTCGCCTCCTTTCTCTTTCGAAAAGAAAAACAAAGCTACGAAAGTGCACCCTTCCAAAAACAAGCGCGTCTCTCTTTGGAAGGACACAATGCGAGAGAGAGAGAGAGAGAGAGAGAAAGACGACAACGAGTAGTGAGTCCTGGAGGCATATACGAATACGCTCCTCCGTTAATAAGTAAAAGAGCATCGTCGTCTTTAGTCTCTCTCCGTCAGCAGTAATAACAAAGCGACGACGATGAGGAGGACGACGTCGACGTAGAAAAAGTGAATCCTCGGCGGAAGCTCGTTAGGCGAAAGCTCGGCGCATACACGCAAATATGCTTCGTTAAAGCTCGTGTCTATATCCCTCTGCGAGCGCGCAAAGAAAACGCGAGAGGGCGTCAAGGAGTTTCCGGGAAATGTTCGAGATTAATTGCTACGACACAACGTACGTGAGCTTTGTGCGACGATATGTGTCTTGGTAACGTGTAGCAGAGGAGCTTTGTTTTCGCGCGCTCGAAATGATAAGGTGCAGGATTAATCGAGTCGAGCGTATGATATACTCTACAGAGAAAGCTATAATTGTACGGAGAAATGAATTATCGATTAGTAGTGAAAATAGCTATCGAGCGACAAAAAATTATGACCGACGTGTCAAGTTTAGTCAACGAAGCTATATAGAGTGTATTTCTTAGAGAGAGCTTTTGAAAGCTCTACATGACTATGTTTCCAGTACGAATAGAGATACATTAGCTTCTCATGCAGGTGAGGGGGATGCTTTACTATTTGATTTTTCAATTTTAAGCCGAGTGAGCCAAAACATAGGATAAATTTACAAAGTTTTCGCGGGAGAAATCGAATTTTTAAACCAGCTGAGAACCCCAGCGCGGCGCAAAGACGAGATTGTATAGTTTTCCGCGGCAAAGTTTTGACACTTTGCGATGCGACCGGTTTCGACTAGGATTTCAAATTTTCTTCCCGCAAGAAATTTGAATTCCTACGCGATATACTTGCGCAACAAACTTGCCAACCTCATATATTCCGATTGTTTTTGGCGACGGCCTTATTTTTTCGTATATTTATTTTTAAAGCTCGGAACCTTGCGAGAGTCACTTTCAATAATTCACGCGTACTTTCGCAGGAAGCTTTATGATATCCTGCCCTTTGCTCTCGTGATGCCCGAAGCCATGATTAACATAGTGATTTTTCCTTGGTTCGTCTATTTTCAATCGGCTCAGCAGAACGGGTAAATATATGATTAAAGCTGCAAGCTCTCGCTGTACGTTTTCTCGAGGCGATCTTTTCCTTGCAAGCATGTTAATCAGATTAAAAATTTCGTTTCCCTCTCGAAAGCCAATATCTCACTTTCCTAAACTTTTGGGATATAAACGCCGGGAAGTTCAATTATATCGCTAAAGTATAGTCTGCAAGCTCGCGGGTGAATAACTAATTTATGGCTGCTGGAAAAAGAGTTGAAACAACAACAAACAACAGCTTATTAAAATAAAAAAATTCAGCTTCTTCGGCACAATCTCGTCGGAATTTTCTAGCATTTTAAAAACAAAGACCAACGTAGAAAAGAAAGAAACGAGTACGTTGCACCTCTGAAAAGTCATCCAGAGAAGCCACTGCTGCATCATCGTCATCCAGCCACTCTCTCTCGTGTCCACTAGACCGTCTGAGTCGGCTGCTCCTCCACGTCATTCTTCTCTTGAGCTCATCGTCTCCTTTCTTTTCATTTCTACTTCTTTTCCGCGATGATTCCAACAAAGTGACACGCGAGGTGCCAAAGAGACGGCTTGAATTAATCGCGGTGATAGGGTCGCGTCGCCACAAAGGGCTTACGGATTCTTTGTAATGAGCTGAAGAGTCTCGCCGGAAATTGGCTTGTCAGGGGATGAGAGAAGAAGATGGCTTTTTGTGTAGGGCTCTAATTAGGTGTTGAGCTTGTATGGGTGCAGTAAAAAAAAATTCTATACATTTTCATTCACAGCCTTGATGATGATATCTCTTCTCGTATAAACCCTTTCGTCCAATTTCGTAGCAAATATTAGGCTCCAAAAAACTCCAGCCGCAATCTTCGGAAACAATGATCTCTCATCTTCCATACCCTCAGCAAGAACCATCGCAAAAAGTTTCATCAATAAAAAAGAGCTCACACACCACTGACCACACACGTCTTGATTGGCCGCGAACCCCCTGCATACAAAGAAAAAACGGATCACACGATCCGGCTAAGCGCGTTATTTCCCCGCCGCTTTTTCTCCTGCTCTCCGTATATTCACGCAAAAACTTGCCATGATATATATATATATACAGCGGCGCGCAAGGATCCCCGGTGCTCGATATATTTTTATCAGAGGACAGTTTAGTCGAGCCCTTCTTCGCCGTTCATCAATTATCGTATTTATTAGTCAATTACGGCTCGGGGAAATACGCAGCGATATTCGAAGGAGTTGAAAGCCGGGGAACAATTTTTTTCTTCTGCACTCTCGCCGACGTTATTTATGGCGAGTAGTGCAAGTAATTGCTTATTATTTTCGAACCTATGATTTACGGGGTCGCATGAATAATTTTTTTTTCTTTTTTTAGTACCATGGAATGAGAAAGCTTCCATGCACTTTTACGTGCATCGACGCAATATTTTTCGATAAAGAAGAGTCGAATCGTTTTTTCTCTCGGAGGAGTAACTTTTAACTCCTCCACTATAAAATTTTTACACTTTGTAACTCGAACACTATACTGAGCGTAATGTCTTAATCACTCAAAGTCGTGTGATAAAATTTCAAGTTAGATTTTCTCCAACGTATAATTTTAATGATATATTATAAAGCTCTAACTTCGTAACGACTCATCCTCGCGCGCAAAGAGAGCTATTATCCCCTAGCTAAAACTCAAACTTTCATTACACCCTAAAATATACGTTTAACGAATAAATCACAGCTTTATTATTACACTCAGCTAAAGCATGTCATTAACGAAGCGAGAAAAAAAAATGAGTCTACACAGCCCACGCAACAATCGGTCGTACTTACAATCGAACAACCGCCGGCAAAGTTCCTTAATGATGGCCCCTGATGTCCCTTAACGATCCGTTTAAACTCCGGCAATCGATCCCTGCGGCTTCGCTTCATACACCCGACCGTTATCCACCCGAGCTCTTTACCTTTCCGCTTTGCGCGCATGCATAATGATCTTAATTCTGCTCGCTATGCATAATTCGTATATTATAATAATACCGCTAAAGACGAAGATTAAATACAACGTGAATGGAGTTAAAGTATTTCTCAAAGAATGTTATTCTCAAAGAGTAATATCTTAAAAATGAATAAGAAAATATAGATGAGTAATTTCAAAGACATTTTCATCGTAAAATATGGAGACGCGCGTTCAATAATTTTTCTGTCAGCATTGTATATAATAGAGCTTTTAAAGTTTTTCCTTTCGTATAAACTAAGTCACTAAGAGCATTGTTAAAGCTTATACGATTGTATATATCTTCAATAAAAATGTAATATAAAGCTTTCTCGTTGAAAAAGAAAAATCCATAGCATATCGAACAAATAATTAATCGCGACGACGCCTGCGAAAATACAAACGTCTAGTGTTTGATTTTGTAAGTATATATATACACATTCGGTATACCGTTCGACTTCCATCAGTAGAGAAAACTATGGAGCAGCGGAAATGATTCCTCGCGTTCGACTCTTCTCTTCCGGGAAGAGTCGAGACGTCGCTCGAACCAATTTAATCTTTTGCCTTGAGCAAACAAGGAGGCGCTTATGTGCCTCTTCTTGCGTGTGCGAGCTAGCGCAAAGTAAAAGGGGTTTCTATCTTCTGTATAGCTCCCTCTCTCTCTCTCTCCTTTTCCGTTCTCTTAATTTAAAAAAGCTCTCCCCGCCTGCGTGAAAAGCTCCGTCTGTCTGTCTCTCTCTCTCTCTCTTGGATACTTATTTATAGTTGACTTTTTTCGCTTCCCGCTCGTTAAACGCACAGAAATGTCCTGGGCATTGTCTGGTCTCGGGCAAGGAGCCGAGCTTTTGTAATGCACTTTCGAGCGTAATTAGGATAACGATGGAGCAGCCAGATGTGACTGCGGCTATTGTTTCGTTTTCTAATAATTTAAGTGGCAGCTGCCGTTTCGGCCTCTATGAAGCGCGATTACTGTGGCTTGGTGGTATATATAGTGACCTCCAAAATTGTTTACTTATATGTCTACGATTTAAAAACGCTCTTGAAAAAATATTTTTTTTCCAGAAAATAACCATTCACACGCAGTCGCCGTATATCTCACCGCGACCCCCGGCGTTATTTCATCCACGTGTAACACGATATAAATATTTAATTACGAATCAAATACATCTTCCTCGGCTCTCGAGCGCACAAAAAGTTGGGACGGTAAATCTTGGTCGCGCGCGCGCTCCCGATACGCGGCTCGCATTCCTAGAAGAGAGAGAATCTCGGAGAGGAAGTGCGCCGGCGACAAAAAATTCCCCCCTGAATAGGAGAAGAAGAAAAAAAAATAAGAAGAAGACACGCCATGTG
The DNA here is from genome assembly GCA_900474305.1 of Cecidostiba fungosa. Taxonomy (NCBI): domain Eukaryota; kingdom Metazoa; phylum Arthropoda; class Insecta; order Hymenoptera; family Pteromalidae; genus Cecidostiba; species Cecidostiba fungosa. The sequence continues at coordinate 124,304 of UCOJ01000235.1, read as the reverse complement.
CGGCAGTCTTTTATACACTTACTCGGGAGAGTTTGCCGCAATTATCGCGCCCGAAGAGACAGGCAAAAAAAGACTGAGCTAGTCTTGAGCGGCTTCATCTCTATATAAGCTTGAATAGGGCCACTAGGATGAGTTCGGTTAGTTCTGGGAAGTTTCGATCAATCGAGCCTGTCGTCGTGTTATAAGGCTTCGATTGCGTTCGAGGTTCTTCGGAGAATAAGGCTGACTGGAGAGTGTCATCACGACGTTGCTTTGAACAGTATATAGTACAAGAGTAGCTTGAGGTTGTTAATTAAATTTTTTAAATTGATAATTTTTGCATCATCCTTATTCTCGAATGCCTCATACACGAGTTTCTTTGAGGCGGAAAATTCACTTTGCAGAGGCGTTCAGCCCGATAGGAAAAGCAGTCCCCGTAGGGCAGTGTCAGGCCAGTAGCCTGACTGAAAAAACTCGTAACTCAAAGGTATTCCCCGGTCGGTCGTACATATCGTCCCGTTCCTCCATACACTACTCCTCAACAAATTCATCTATACTCATTGACAATTTATATTAATATTCCATGAAATTTTTTTACCACCCCCCGTAAAAATCCAAGCGCTCTCGATCGATTACCCCCGAAATCCAAGACGGTAATAAAAATCGCTGTAAACTCATCGACAATCCTCAGCAACATCATCGCTCGTAGCAAAACGCTTACAAGCCGCACGGATCGAAATACTCTCTCTCTCTTCTTTCCGTAAAGTAACATCGGCGTCTCAAGATAAAACAGCTTTATAGCCGCTCGCTCGCGCGATTCCGGTCGTAAAGTGCCACCGCGTCCGGCTGTGTGTATGTGCTATATGCTCTGCTCTTTCTCGGCATTAAGTCACGCGGCCGATAATGGAGCTTGGCAGAGCTTACATAAATTCCGTGGGGCTCGATGGCCTGTATGTGCAGCAACACACATAAGTTTTTTCGACGACGCTTCCGATGACCTCCTTCTGCGATATCGAGTGTACGACTGACCAGTGTAGTATTATGGCTTGTGTGCTCGTTAAGGGTTGGACTTTTTTTGCGGATGAAGGGATCTTCTTTGTGTAAGTTGTAAATAGTCGCGAGTGAAATCGACAAGATGGGAGGAGGGGAATTTACTTTTGGAAAATAAGTTCGAGAATTTGTTGAGTTTGTTGTTCGTTATAAACCGGTATTTTCTGTTTGCTCGGGAAATGCTATTGAATATAGAATTATTTGATTTCGATTTTAAAATATACTAAGGAATTGCATAATACATATCATTATTATTTAAATTAGACTAATAACTCGTGTTCCTTAATTTCTAACATTATTAGTCATTGATTCACCAATGCAAATTTTTCTGAAAGTTTATTTCATTGTGATAAGTTTATTTATTTCATGTTTAGCTCCTCACAGTTTCCTAAATAATGGAAAAATAAAACGCAATGTAATCCACATACAATCACACAGCGATCCCCATCAGAATCGAAGAAACTCTATATACCTAATTCATCGAGGCTGTAGCGTTATCGGAAAGTTCGCTCCGCTCTCTCGTCAAATGTCCTGAATTATGCAATATCGCGTTGTTACACAGTCGATACTTTGCTCTATCACTCGCGAAACGTCAGGCGTGTATTTGCATCGTTGAAATTATTTATTTCCCCGAGAGTTACGCCGCAGAGTTTCGCACGTGTTCGGAATGCTAAATACCACACACACGCACACGGTGACAAGTTGACAGGGTAATTGGGTTGAGCGTTTCGAATCGCGCGCAGTTACGTTGTCGCTCCTTTTTTTTCTCTTCCTGTGACTTTTTCGCCAACGAGAGGAGTATGAATACTTTGGGGCTTTTTGTTCCGCAAAAATTGCAGCGCGTGCTCTTGCGGGGATTTTTTTGTTTTTTTTTTGCAGCTGTGTATTTCCATTGTATTCTATTGCGAGGCTTCAAGAAGTCGTTATGGAAGGCGTAGTAAAAATGAATCGATGTAAATATAGTATCAAAGAAGTGTTATGTAAAAATAAAAGAAAATATATATAGAAGCAATTTCGGTCTATCCATGCAATTGTCGCGCGGGATCGAATTAACTGCCACTCGATGCCGAAGTGTATAAAAAGCCGGGGCGGTATAAGTATGCAAAAGTAGTCTCTGTCGGCGGTATTAAAGACGCAAATAGATTCCAGTCAACGCTCGCAAAACGAAGTACATCGAAATCCACTTTTCCTCTGAAAGAACTAGAGCGATCTCTCGCGAGAGAATCCAATACTCTCGACTTAAATTTCAAAGCCGGGGCTCTGATTATAATTGTGCTTCCTCTCTCTCTCACACTCTCTTTCGGGATAACGAGATGCGCAACTGCGTCGTCTTCCTTCGTGTATCTATATTATATATACGAGCTGCAGAAACTACTAATTAAACATAAGTATAAAGGCGAGAAAGAAGGAGAGAGGAGAAAAAGTCTCCCCTCGACCTAAATTTATCCGTCCTCGTCATCTCGTCACGGAAAAAAGGCTCACGTACACTTGCGCGCAGAAAACTCGTTCTCGCTATACCGTTGTGCTCTTCTCTCTCTCTCTCTCTCTCTCTCTCTCTCTCTCTCTCTCTCTCTCTCTCTCGAATGGAAACGAAGAAGAACCAGACGAGATCATTCGGCGCGCTTGAAAACAGAGAGAGAGAGAGAGCGAGCTCTCACTCGACATCGAGACATCAGCGTTTTTCTCGCACTGCCGTAGTGGCTTCGTCTCTTTTTTTCAGACTCTCGAGAGGCTGTCATCGCGTCGGGGAGAAAAAAAGAGCTGAGGAGGTGGAAACTAATGGCTCGTCGTCGTCGTCGTCGTCGGAATGAATCAGAGACTCGGGAATGCGGTGCATCGTTTTAATAGCTTGACACGCTGCGAGCATTTCTTTAAGATCGTTTCACACGTCACTGCTATTTTCACGAAACTTGTGTATACACGCGTATACAAACTTTCGGCTCCTCGTTGATCCAGTAATCGCTCCTCGTATATATATACCAGTATACACGAAGCCAAGAGAGAGACTAACAATCGAAACGTCCTCGGAAATCCCTGGAGTACCGGTCCTCTCCAGAACCGAAACAATCGCACACGAATCCTCGCACGTCCCGTAGTGTGTGACCCGAGGCGCCAACACGGCCCGAAATTATCGAGGAATCCAGCGAATATCAACGCTCCCTCCCTCTATTCCCTCATGGTATACAGCAGCAGCAGCAGCAGAAGCAGCAGCAGCAGCAGTAGTAGTAGCCTACTATTGCAGCACAGCTTTTGACGGGCCGCGCGCTTATCTCAATGGGCCGCGTCGATCATGGCCCGAGTTACGTTTAATTGCGCTTACTAATTAACGCGGCAGATTGCGGAGAGGGAGGCCTGCATAGAGCGAAAGTAAATTCGCAAACACCCCATTATCGGGCCTATACGCAATCACGATATCGGATGCTCCAGCTGCTGCACATGGCCGGTCTTAATGAGTCCCTGCTGCGGATCGGGCACAAAGCTGCGACGCCTGTGGCTGCTGCTGCTGCTGCTGCTAGGGAGAAGCTGAAAATTATACGCGTGCTGGATACTGGCTGAGAGAGAGAGGCGGTTGGTCCTTCATGGATTATGGATCTTGATGGGAGTTCTCAGGATGCCAGGGCTGTCTAATGTCTCGCGATGGAACATGCATAGGAGGTATTAAATTGTGATTAGCTGCAGGATTAACGCGTTTTGTGAGAGGCTGGACGCTTTGATGGCTCGTTGAATTATTTTACGCTCAGATCGATCTTCCGATTACTATTTACAATATGCTGCTTGCCATATTTCTTGATGGTCTAGGTGGTTAAGCTTTTATGTTGTGTGTCTTAGAAACTATTACATTGATGAGGGTGAATCCATTTTTGAAATGGTATCCATACTGAAATCGGTACCTTCCACGGTTACTCATACAAGATGAGACTAATACCGAATGACGCATCACCCAAATTATCTGTACAGATCCGCTATCGCGTTACACATCTACTGGGTTTTCTCGCGCACCACCTATACAGCATCCAAAGACATGACCTCCAGCATTCAACGAAGAAGACCCTTGTTCACTTCCACTGAACTAAATCTGGAATTATAGCCGTGATTTCGTAACGTAACATGGCAACGATGTTAATTAAGTGAAATTGCTGCAATGCATGCGGTGACGAGAGAACGTTACCGCTCTTCATAAATAACGCTTTGGCAACTGTACGAAGTAGCTCTCTCTCTCTCTCGCACATAGTTGTTGATTGTTTAATTAACTCTCGCGGCTTCTACAGTCTAATTTTCGGAGAGAAACTTTCGATATAGTATACAGAATGAGCAGCAAAAGAACCAGACGTTCCTTTAGTCTTTTGGCGAACAGCGCAATCTATCCTTCACTTCTTCCGCCGCCCAAGTCACGCCACTGGCAGAGTAGCAGCGGCATAAATAAAAGCCTCAACCTAATCTAATCCCTCTCCTTCGTGCAGTGTAGCGCCGGCTCACTCCAAAGCCGAACACGTACAGTAGCACTGCAGCCCTAACCCACACAAACACACACGCTCAATTTTTACACACGATCTATTCGAGGCAGGCTCTTTTGTGCGCGATACGTACCCGAGGAGTATAGAAAGGCTGCCGACTTTAGAGCTTGCAAGCTCGCTGCAGCAGCATCGGCACTTACTCTTCAGCATTCGCAATTTACTTGGCGGGGAATCTGGGCGAATTGTATACGTGACCGCGAGGCTATCGCTCTTCGGCCGCCGCCGCCACTGCCTTCAGTGAGGAATGCAGATCGTGAAATGAAAACTGAGCCGCGCAAGAGCGAGAGCGAGGGAAATTGCTGAGGAAATTTACCGCGACTCTGACAAAGCGGCCGACATTTTTTTTTCGACGAATATAATATCGTGCTTTGATCTCTCTCCTGCAGCCTACTATACGGGCTGCTTCTGTGGTTTTGATGCCCTGATGCTGAATCGATCGAGGTATTCCTCCCTCATATACCTTTCTTAAAGGTGTTTGGAAATATTCCTAGCTAGAAGCTTTCAAATTTTTCGTTCTGAAAGTTTTCGGAGATTTTTTTTTTATGAGGAGAGGGAACTGATTTACCGGTAGTGAATAGACGAAGTAAATTTATGGATAGATGGAAGTTTATGATCTAGTCGATATACCTAAGGAAGTGTATTTATATGCTTCGTAGAAAAAACGTTTTTCTCGCAAACGTTTTTTGCATCGTGTTTGTAGGTGCTTTATATTATAGAGTATATAAAAGCACAACTTTCTTCTATCTCAGTCTTTTTATTTTCTTTGAAAATGTTATTTTCTCGCTTCTTTGAGACTTACCTGTGGAACAGGCAAATCTCTCTCCGAATACGTGACTTATTGACTATTATTATTGATTATAGTTGAGTTGACTATTTATATAATCAACTCGTGAATGTAATCCACGCCAAGGACACACATTGAATCTCATCAACTAATTATTATAGAACCCCTTTTCACGCGTATATTTCTTCCAATTTTCGCGCTCACGCACGCGCAGAATCAATTTATTTACGCTAGCGGCTGCAGCAGCGCAACCTGTCCTTGTTGTTACCATATCCCGCGTTAATTAATTCGCTACACGCGCTGCTCGCGCTCATTATTTTCTTTTTGATGTACATGCGCGCTGACGATCGCGCGTTTGTCAATACGTTGCAGCAGTCGTATAGCTCTCTACTGTTTTTGCCTCTCGCGATTTATGCTTTTTTCGGCTCCGAAGAACTGCGCGTTGACGGCCGAAAATACCGAGCCGAGTGTCATTCGTTACTATACGACTGCTGCTGCTATACACGAGTGGGAATTCTTTTCACGTGTGTCGCGTGCTCTGATGATTGTTGGCCTGTCGTTAAAACTTGGGTATACGCAGTGCGCGTCTGTTCCCGCTACTTTTTGAAAATTCGCGAGCTGGGGATTAATGAGCGTATTAAGCTTGAAGTAGCAGCTTAATCTCACAAAGCTTTTTGCGTTGACAGAACTGAATAACATTTCAGTTTGAAGGAATAAATGATTGTAGAGGTAAATCGTGTATCCTCGAGTTCGTTCTCGCCATTCAAAGCAACTGTCCCAACAATCCAAAACAGTCGAAATCAATCCTTTTACAAGCGTCGCTCGACATGAGCTTTCCGCTAGCACAGCCATTTCAATGGCGTAGTAAAATGCTAGGCAAACATTCGCTCTACTCCTTGGCCCCTTTCTAACACCTCTTTCCTCTGCCGTGCAACTCTCCTTCTTTCTTCGCTCTCATACGTGAGCTGCAACGGGCCGTGGCAGCTTTCACGTTGCGCCCTTTCTAAAGGCTGTGTCTAAAGTAACACACCAAGCCCTTGGCATGTGCACATGCGAACACACTTTCCCGGCAAAAAGACTCTCTTTCGCGCGCGCGCGCACGAATTTCCATTCATGTGCATTCTCCACTCTGAAAAGACCAAGTGAGAGAGAGAGAGAGAGGCAGAGTCGATTCTTCCGAGGCGGGAGAGTGACAATGCATACCGAGTGCAAGCTGGAACTGTATTATTCCGCTCTCCGGTCTTTCTTTCCGTTTTGTTGGCAGCCCTGCGCTCGTTTTTCGGATAAGACCCTTCTTTTTAAGCCACGTAGCTTTTCTACTTGTTTTCGGGAACGATTATGCACACCTTGACTGATTGCTTCGTGGAGCTTTTTATTTAGACGGGCATCGGGATCTCGACTGTCAGCAGGTCTGCTTCAAATCTAGGGATTTAATGCTGAATACGTTTGCTTTATTTGGGCCGCTTTGTTGGTATGCTTTGGTCTGCGAATTTGATGACTAGCAAGCTTTGTTGAATTCACGATTGAAGAAACGTTTACTTGGAAGTTAATTGAGTTATTAAACGCTTATATTATTAAACTTATAAAAAATTCCTAGCTCCATAGCTTCTGCACTTATTGGGAGTTAATACCGGCTCTTTTTTTAGTTGATCAAAGTTGGACGAAGTTGTTAGCACATTTTTTTTTAGAATGTGGGTCAATCGCATATTACTATCCTTCTGTCAGGATTTTTGCTTCAATTTTTATAAAAGTGCTCGTGACCGAGTGAAGCGAACTTTCGGTATTACTTATGAAAGAACGACTGGTTAAAACCCTCTACAAAAGCGATCGATCATCAGACTCGCAAAGTGTGTTCGCTAAGCATAATACGATGCTTGAAAAAAAAAGTAGTAGTTACAAATATTGAGAGTGAGATGTGCGCGTACCTTCTAAATTTATTTATCAACTGAATTAGTCTCATTAGGATATCAGGCTACTTTGTTAAGTTCAATCTATCCCCTGGGCAATTCTGTATTAGGTATGGAATGTCTTGAAGCGTATCACAATACGGTTAACCCTCCTGATGGAGGTCAGTTTCAGTTTTCGTCACTTTGCCGTATAGCTCTCAACGCCTCGGCGTTATCTTCATTCCTCACCTGTTGGACTTTGTTGGTTATTCGTCATCTCAAAGTGCTCAGAGTTAGAGGATGTAACGTGATGTAAATTCAAAGGCCTTCTTACTCTAGTATACAGACTTTACGTCAAATTAACGATTTTGATTTAAAAAAAGATTGATTCAAGATGACTAGTTGTCAGAAAAATGTTAGCATTTCGCGGAAATTTAATTATTCAGTTTCACGTCTCTACCTCAATGATGCATTAGCGTTGCTCAATATTGATGTTGTGTGCGATACACCCGTGTGGGATATACCAAGTCACAAAGGATGAATAAATAGTAACCATCCAAATATTCTCCATTACATCAGAACCCATTAAGATCGTCAAGTCCAACCTTAAACAAATAAGAAACTTGTATTTATATTTTCTCTGCACTGAGTTTCTCATCCAAACGATCCCAGAAAGAGACCAAGTAATCTTGTCAATACAATGATTCCGTCGTCGACTCTCGTCGGACTGCCGACTGCTCTGGCTTCCCAGGACCTCTCCTAGCGACGACGTAATTAATTAACAGAGGAGAACGAACGCGCTCTCACTCTCTCTCACGTGCATGCATGGCTCGGAAAACGGAGCTTTTGTGAATCCGAAATTAGTTGTCGGGGCTAGCGGTCGAGGCAAGCCAGGGAATATTGCGCAAGGATTATCCGCTTGAAAGGTAGGATGCACTTCAAAGCCGTCGACTACTCCAACGAGGATCTCCCTCTCGCGTGTGTGTGTGTGTATGGGTGGATGCGTTACAGTAGACGAAGAATCAGGCTATAGCCCCGGCGTGATTAGCGCGGGTTATTGAATTTCCTCGTGACTGCCGCTACGTTTGTGATTTGTATGGAGGGTCGATGATTGAGCTTGGTAATGTAATTTAATTATGTTTCCCGCGAGCGATCATCAGCGAATGAAAGCAACTATGCATGGTTCTGGTAGTCCCCACAGATGATATATAAAGTCGAGGCTGCGGTGATTAGTGAAATAAATTTCATCCGTAGCCGACTTCATAATTCACGTCACACGCGCGGCGGGCCGATATATTATATTATATACACGGCAGCAGTTTTGGTTGCGGCAAAATATTAGAGCTTCAGTTCTGGATCGTACGTGGGACGTGATTTGCATATAACGCTATATATAAGTATTTCGAATTAGCGACGTTTGTCATATCGAACACGAGCGGCCATAAGTTTTAATTAAGCTTATTAAACAATATCGTATAAAAGCTAATTATACCGCGAGGGCTTTAATGCATTTAGATATGGCGCAAGCTTGCGCGCGTGAATAATCGCGGGAAAATTCGAAATTGCGATTATTGTTATTTACGTCGTTGTAGTACAGCGAAGCATTACTGCGGCAACATGGCTCGCCACACGCGACAATACTTCGTGGTCAGCTATAGTGCACTTTGTCGACGTGTCGCGGCGATCTGTTCGCTTGTCGCGGGCTCGTGTACTGCTTCGTCATAAATGTACTTTACTTTGGAATTCTTGAATTAAGGAGAGCTGTTCTTTATGTTTCAGGTGAGTTTCTGCTGTATAACTAATACCGGATCGCAATACAACGTAAGTCACGCAATCCACTAGCCATAAAAATCTAAAAGTCATGTTGACTCAAGAGTGTGCAGCGAGTGTCCTAAACTTACAAGAATGACGTATCGAATTTCGAAGGGCTTATAAGCTTATAAATATAGAAAAGCCATTACTTTTCAAAGCAAAGAATAACACTCGAAAGAAACATCATTTATGTTTTTCTTTCTTCCATCGAAACGTTATAGTAGTACATCTGTAACAACTCGAAAGCAACATATCGAAATCGCCATAAAAAGGTCAGCAGCGTCAACGAGGGGGATCAAGCGTTTAAAAATATATACTCGACACAAGACGAGCGCGCGCTCGAGATCCCCTTCGCCGTAAAAAGGAAACGTGCAGCGCCACCGTAGAGTAGCTCAGAGGGTCGGGGGTATATATATATATATATATAGTATTTCGCGACCCCTTCTGACTTATAACCGGATTTCGCGCGAGAGAAATGCAGCTTCGCTTCGATTCCCCGTGTATTTGGAAGCTGATCTAAAGATGCAGAGGCGACGAAAGCGATCAAACTCTCGAGCCTCGACCAACGCACGGCTGGATTATCTCGCTGAAAAGTGTCGGGGGTCTAGACTTTTCTCTCTCGTGGATCAAAATTGAAATACTCCTGGCCTTAGGCTACGCGTATACGTTCCTTTATATTTCCTTGCGAACGAGACCTCTCTTGCTTTATATATACCCTCTCCTTTCTCTTTCATATATCTGCAGGATTCTTTTGCCGCGGCTGCCTCGAGTGCTTCTGCTTTATTTCGTTCCTCCTTTCTTTTTTCATTTTTCTAGTTCTCGATAGACTTATACGCGCTGTCGATTTCTGAGCTGCTGCGCTATTGAAGAGTTTTTCGAAAGTCTGTTTATTCGAAATTCTTTATGTACGCGGCTTTGTTGGAAGTTTCATGGAAATAAGATTGATTTCGCGAGTGTCTTGCTATATTTTGTAACTCGGAATATATAACGCACTTTTATAGCCCGTGCCTTATTAAAAGATTAATTATTTAGTTTAAATTACTGGTTCTTTCCAAGCAACAATATAGACACGTGTAACAACGAATTGCCACTCTGTAATACGTAATTTCGCGTACAAAATTTCTAATATCCAACGCAGCAGCAGCAGCAGCAGAGTAACCATCCGCGCGCGCGTCAATTTAACGTTGATGGAATCTGGAGTTGAATTTAGCCCGAATGAAATCGATTTTACATTCGCGCGGCGGCAGAGGTGTTCAGCCATTCGCGCGCTCGGCAACAAACCCGAGCTGCCGGCTGCGGTTTTCGCATAAGCAATTCGAGAAACAGCAAGCCGCAATAGAGAGAGAGAGAGGGAGTCGCATATGCTTTGTTGCCGGCAATCTAAAAGTTGGCTAATTCAATTAAAGCTCTCCCCTCCCCAGAGCTTCGCGCAATTCTTGCGAGTGATTTGACGGGAGGAATGAGCTTTTTACCGAGTTTCCACTCGGCGCGAGTGTATATTACGAGCGAAACTTTCAAAGTCATTATGCAGTGTGCAATTTAACGAGCCGACGCAGATCTGTTTAACTCTTCAACTTCCATCACGCGTGTAGTATACGCACATTCAGCTAAAATAGCCACGACTTAATATCCGGCTTTGAATTCGTCAAAGTACCGTACAGTCAATCTCGCTTACTGCCCATATACTAACCCTTTCACAGACCTATATCGTGGAAACGACCCGATCAGCCGTCGCATCAGCACTGTAGAATCGACGTTATAAACAAAATCGGGGATATTGTTCGCTAGTAGTAGCAGCAGCAGCAGCTGACCCACTCGACTGCCGGCACGATTGTGTCCAGCTTGGCAAACTTGTCGGCGAACTGCAAGCAGTAGTAGTAGTAGTAGCCGAAAGTTTCCCCTCTGGTTCTCAAGTGGGACATTCCTCCAACTCTGCACCTGCTAACCGCCGTTGCTTCTTATTTATGCGGTTCGCGCCGCTTTGCCCTACTGAGCCGAGCTAGCTCTCGCATAAAAACGGATTTATGCGAGCGCGTATACTCCTTGGTAGGAGGGTAAAGCCCTTACTTTGACGTCGCTTCGCCCCGTGTTTATCGGCTGCATTGTTGTTGGAGTGCGCGGAGCTGCTAGTTTGAATGTTAAGGTGAGATGGTTTTGTTCGCGGCATTGCGAGGAATCAAGCAAGTTCTGGAGGGTGTTTTTTTTTATTTTTCTTTTTTTATGCTTGGAAAGAGTTTGGGTGACTCGGGAACTTCGTTTTGCCGTATTTTTAAAAGTTTAGAAATATAAGAGGGTTTACTCACCTGCTGAATTTTACCTCTTCGTGTTCTCATGATAAAATAGAATATTTCAAGTAAAATTTTAGAATTCAACTAGCAGCTTATTTCAGCACATTTAAAAATCCTTTCAAACGCAATTTTATTATTTTTCACAGCACGCAAAGCCACGCAAAATTCAATTATACCCTCGCTTTAAATCGCATAAATTCTCATAATCCAAATGCATCCCATCAGCTGCACCCTCAGCTCAAAGCACCGTCCTCTCCACACGACCCCTCGAATTAAACGCCCAGACATACTCTCTCTCTCTCGCCTCCAAAAACTGCGCGGCTAAAGTGAAACGCGCCTTCAAAATGTATGGACACGCGAGCTTGGCCATATATACGTTTCCACTTTGACTTAGCCGCGCACTAAATCATCGCCTCGGACTCAGACACGGGTAGGGGGTTCATTTGCCTCGTCTGCCACTGAATCTTTCCTGCGGCCACACCCCGGCCATCAACTAATTACGCGAAGCCGCTGCGGCATCGATTTAGCCGCACGACGAGCTGATTCCACGCTACTTTACTTTTTCTACCCCTTTTGCAGACTTTGGCCGGCCATTAACCCCCCCTGAAGTCATCGGTCACGCGATTCCAGTTCGTTGATGCTTATCGGGGCTTAGAGACTCGTAAAAAGCCTTTTACTTATTTAGGCGATGTTGCGGACGGGCTGTATCGCGTCTTATCGCGGATTCTTTTCAGCGGCGTCGAAGCCTTCCTTTTGCAAGGGTGATTTCTTTACTCAAACTGGGCGCTGGTTTAGGATTGATCTTTACTGATTTTTCTTTGTTTCAAGTAACTTTACAGATTTTTTTTAAAGAATTTTATTTACTCGAGTTTTCGGTTGAATAAAATGCTTAGACTTTTCGCGAGTAGCCAAGTTCGTCTTGCTTGACTTTAAATTTAAAACATTGAAATTTTAAATATTTCAAATTAATTTCACCATATTAAATTTAGAGAGTATGTTATTATAAGCAAATGTATAAGCGTCAAGCGAATATAAATGCAAAGGAATCGGCAGGTGGGCTTATCACCACTTGTCACCACAGCCTTAATCATCCCTTTTGCTCGGTTCCGCTTTCTCACTTAGCTTTAATCTTCCGCGGCGATGATAAACGTTACCGCGACTGGAATGGCTTGCTAATTGCTATCATCGAAAATCCAATTTCAAAGTACGGTATCGAGCTTTTACTTATTTTTAATTCTTTTCACTGCAGCAATTATATCCTTGTAGGACTTGTATCTTTTGCATCCCAATTAATTCACCATTTTATTTATTATGCGTATTATCGATTAAATCCATTTTTTTCAATTTAATGCTATAAATAATTCGTCTATAATATTTTCCCAAGCCCAGTATATATCCAGAAATAACAAACCGACTATATAGGTATAACAAACTTAACGAGCTCGATTCTCTTACACATCACTCCACCATTACCAATCGAACAAAGGGTAACGAACCACCGGCAACATCTCTTTGCCGCAGTTCCATCTCCATTGATCGTCTAAGGGCCGCTTCACTACATCTGGATCGGAAATGAAAATTGCTTCGAGCTGCACAAAAAAGACTACTGTACTCTCAATTAAATTGTTTGCATCCATCCAACGAAAGTTTTGTAATAGTAAATATTGAACTTGTCGTAAAAACAATTATAGAATCAATGTTGTACTTGTTATCATTGAATAATTTGATTGTTTTTATGTGCATACCTTTGCACAGAACGCTCAAAAGGATTCACTGCATTCGTAGAAAAATGTAATTAAATTGTTCAATGGATATTGCGTTGCTTTTACAAACTGACTGAGATATCTTCCAGTGGCTTAACAATCTCGGAAAAACACGGAAAAAGGGTTGGCCAAAGAAGTAATCTGATTGCTCGAGGTCTTTGGAATGATTCTGCGATTGTAAAAGTTTTTCGTTATCGGATCGTTGAAACTTGTAAAATGATTTTTATTGATATTTTAGAAGCATCTCAGAAGCGTTCATTGGCCTTTAAGTACATCTGCGTCACGAAATTTCTTTTGTATAGTTTTGTTTCAATGCGGTTAGTTGCGTTTGCAGTTTTCGAAAAGCTTTTTCTATTTTTAAAAGATTAAAGTACTTCGAAAGTCGTTTTGTCGAATGCTTTTCAGTGTAGCTTTTTGCGAGCTTTAGTCAGAACAAACCACGAGATAGTTGAAACGCTTTTTTAATGGTTTTGGTTAAGTAGAATCCCAAGTTTCACTTATTTTTACTCGTTCAGTTTTTTCATGTTTATTTTATGAATCTTTTACGAATCTTTGAAAATATTAAATTACAGAGTTGTTTTCAAAATGATTAAGAAACTTCATAAAGAAAAAGTTTTATAATAATATTCGATTTTACGTAAAACAATTGAAATATTTCATAAACAAATAGAAAAAAAAACATCCTCACCTTACTATAGCCTCGATCCAAACCAGTCCACTTAGCCGAGGTAGAAGAGCCAAGAGATGAAAACAAATGTTGCTACCGCAACAAAAGCAAGCAATCAAGCAGCAACGTAAATTTCAGCTCTCATTGACTCTGGCAACGGCTGTGCTCATTGCTCAATGATGACCCGCAAATTCTGCGGCTCTGAAAATCGAAACTCATCGACATGTCCCGCCCGCGTCTCTCGCCGAGAGTAATTACTGTCGAATCGCTCGTAGGTTTTGCTATCGGCGTCAGCGCACGATATTATGAGACACTCGAACGAGAACTGCAGCAGCAGCGGCTTGAGATTCCTGTTCGATTTAACTGGAGAACCTCGCGTTGTTCGTTCCACATCACCGAAATGATATCGAGCGAACTCTATCAATATATTCTCGACAACCATGGCCTGTTTCTTCTTTTTTTTGCGATTTTTGCCTCACAGATGAGTTTAATCAACTTTGAGAAAGTTCGTCGTAGTTTCAAGAGGAGCCGATTTTTTTCGAGTTTCATAGTTTTTATGCCTCTGAGCAATATTCGCGCTGGCGAAAGTTCGTCGTGATTTTTATACCTCTGCATCGGGCCTCTAGCTATCACCCCTTTTCTTCGGAACTCTTCTCAAAGTAGTCGGAACTGCAGTAAAAGGATAGATCCAATTATCGATATTAGTTTACCGAACTATTTAATTAACAGGGCCTACGGCGCGGTCTGTTAAATTAGTTCAAGAGTATTGCTGCACGACGCTCTTCGCTACTACACTGGCGCGAGTTTACCAGGTGCATAATTAACCGGGCGTTGTTAATACAGCCGCTGTATACTACCCTCGCTTTGCTATGCCTCAAAACATTGCCCGAAAAGAGCAAATATTACAGCTCTCGTATTGTTCAAGCTGACGTTTTAACATCCTTTGGAAACGGAATGTGTAGGTCAATCCTTTCAACCATTTACACGAAAGATTTCCGCTATTTAGCCGAACAAACACTCACCATTTCATTTTACAACAGCTGCGGCTAACAATGTTAACCTCGCGCGTTACAAGACCAATCGAGCGGATAATGATATTCGACCAAAAGGATACCAACCACACGCTCTGATCAAATTCGATACAACATTATTATACGATTAAATGCTCTTGTGTATATAGCGCCGCGAATATATCAATTCCGTACACGCGTTATATCCGTGAAAAAGAGAGTATAGCCGTCACACAGCAGCATTTTTGCGAGCGCCACCATTAATCGATTGCAGCCGACAGCTCGTTTTTGTTTTCAGCGAGACTTTTCCTCACTCCGACGCCTTTGTTGCGCGCGAAAAGAGGAAGTCATAGAATCGTGGCAACACAATGGCAAGCGCGTATCACCTAGCTGTGAATTATGACGTTGCGAGTTTTTAGACTACACTCGAACGAGACGTGCGCGCGAACGAAGCGTTAATTGGGAGCTGTGCAGTTGACGATTTATTTCGACTCTTTTTTTTTCTCTCGAATACGTGGGCGCGTATTGGCCGATGTATAATTGTAAAGTTATATCGAGGGCGATGCTGCGTTGTCGTCATTTTGGAACGATTGGATCGTTACTTTGTATAAGGTGTGTGGAATTTATTGGATTTTACATTTTTTTGTACGTGTATTGCACGTAATTTAATACCCGTTTGGACAATGAATTATTTGGCACAATGGTTATTTGAATGCATTATTGCGTTTCAAAGCAGACTATACGTTTATACATAGTACTGAAACAATATTAGTTACGCAGCTATTATATACCAAATATATTATGATTAATATTTCGCTACTCGCGAAATTCGTAATGTACCAGTGTATAATCCTCGACATCTAAAGAACTGCAATAAGCACCACTAGGAATCAAATCAGATTGTCGTATAACTACTTACAGTCAAATCAGCTTATCAAAACCTCTAAAAGCCTCTTAAAGTTTCGCTTCCACAACTCTTCCTTCGCCTCTGTACCATAATCAAAAGGCCAATACAATAAGCCACGCGCGATATACCTCGCTAATGATTCCGACCACATGGCGACTCCTGTATGACGTTCCTACTCTCCCGCAACTTGCCAACTCCACCAGCGAGCGAGAGAGAGAGAGAGAGAGAGAAAAGCTCAACTGCTGCTTCTCGGAACAGTGTAGGAAGGGGTTATAACCCAGCTATACGCGTCGTCGGACTCTGTCGCGTAAGTTGCGGTTCAAAATTGTCCTGTGGAATGCATTTACATGCGCACGGCCAACTCGAGCCGAAGCAGTAGCAGCCTCAGCCAAAGTTGCTCGAAGATTCTGGAATTCAGAGGAGAGTAGTGTCTATATGTATAGGTTTTGTGTAAGTGTATCCGTTGGAGTTCGTCGACAGCGTTATATATAGTCGGCAAAACTGATCGAGGGGAGAGACGATTGATTGGATTTCCACTGCTGACTAGTATTTCGATTTAAATGTGCGTAGGAATGGTATACTCGTCGATAGTTGGAGGGGGAGTGATTAGGGTTGCAATGGATTTCTGGCACCACTGCGCGCAATTACTCGGCTCGATTGTTTTACGCGAGAACGGCCCGTTTATACCGCGTGCAAAGTTGGACATCCTCGAGTAATCTGATGCTGCGATCGAGTTTGAATTATTTTAGTATACGTATATGTGGGCGAGTTTTATTCCGGATTTGGATGTGCACCTGGTGTCGAGTTTTGTCGACGTTTTATCTGGCTTTTTTTAAAAGCTTTGCTTTCCTCACGTTGTTCGAGCATTTAATGGAGCAAATCTAATCCTAAAATGATCGAAGTCCTTAGAAGTCTAGAGAGATCCACGAGAGATTACAAATTTTTAACGGTGCACAAATCCTCAATTATTTCACAAAAATTCGCTCACAGCCCCTCAAAATCGTAATCAAACAAGCAAATGAGCTGAACGACGAAGTCATAGCAAGCTCGGACGAAACTATCAAACAGCATCCTACAATGTTGTAATACCTCTGACAAACACATACACCCCCTCTCTACGCGCACACGTTTACTGCTTTCCTGCCGTGTCAACGTGCGCGCGTATAAGTACACAAGTATATATATTCGAAGCACACCAAGAGAGAGAGAGAGAGAGAGAGAGAGATAGAGCTCCCCGTCCATTTATTTCATGATGCGATAGAGCTCGCAGCCGCCGCGCACTGCTGCGCGAAGCGCTTAACATCCCGCGCGGGCGGACGAGAGTTACTACAGTCGTCGGCCGTATAGGTACAGTTTGGCTCCTTCGTTGACGAGCAAATAAATTGCGCCTTGTCGCCGGCGAATGTAGGTCTCGTCTCTCGTCTCCGCTGTGGATCGGCCACGCTCAATTCCGTGTACAGCGAGAGAGAGAGAGAGATCGTCTCGCTAACACGTGGGCCGTAATGAAACGGCGCTGATTGCCGGACGCGACGCGCTCTCGAGAGCTGGGAGTACCTTATTTACATTATGTCGCGCGTTAGCCGACTCCAGCAGTGTATGTGTGCGAGTGTTTGTTTTTCGGATCGCTGACGATGCGTTCAGCTGCAGAGTGTGAATTGCGCTGACCGAATCGTTTAAAATGTTTAAACGATCGGGCGCTCGTCGCTGTGTCGTTGTACAATTTGTCAGTAAATTTATCAGTATTTGCCTTTGACTTTTATTACCTATATGAAAATTTATTTCCGGAGTGTAATATAATACGGAGGTGCATCAGGTATTAAGACAGCGAAATGCAGAGCTTTTCGTATCATCCTCCATTAGTTCCGAACTTGCGCTTTTATTTAAACCGACAAATGTTCCAGGGCAGCTAAAACGCCGCGGATAATGGGATTCTTTTTCAGCGCGGGTCGGCCATTAAAGTTCCTAACTGTCAATAAAAGCGCAATTAAACGTATCGAGAGCGTGTCATTGCAGACGCAGTCTATATAGCGAGCTTGAGAGAGAGGGAGAGAGCCGAGCACTGCGGAGTGCATTTTAAACAGTAGCAGCTTATACACATTAACGGCCTCTGCGCATAGCCGTCGTAGTCGTCGTCGTGTCGCAGCAGTACACCGTCGTAACCCACTTTTCACAGAAGTTATCATTCGCACTCTTCTGGGTTTGTTTTACGAAGTTATCAACTTTTAAAGTAGCCCGTCCGCTCTTTACTCCGGTGTCCTATTTCTTTTAGCTTCTCCTTTTAATCCCTCTCTCTGTCTTTCTCCTCGAGCGTTTACTATTCCTCCTCCGTCCCTTTTCTTCACCTATCTATCTCTCGCTACCCGCGCGCGCACCTATCGGTACATCTCTTTCTCTCGCGCTCTCTCGGCGGTAAACCGTGAAAGTTCCGCGTTTCTTCCGCGCCGTTTTTTTTTCTCTTCTCTCTCAGCTGCAGTTCATTTTATCCCCTCGCTCGCGAGTAAAAGAGAAAAGCCACTTTACCGCGAGCTTTTTTCCGTGCCACGAGTAGGCCCTCTGCTTTTCCCCCCGCGATTTTCCACCTCTCTATTATGCTCGCGAATGATCAATCGGCGCACGCAGACTACGTTTTTAAAATTGCTACCATTCATTTCAGAGCTGAAAGAGAGACTGAGAGAGCCTCGCCCGGTGTTAATAACGACCTCGCCAAACACACAGGGAAAATAGAGGGAGAATGAGAGAAAGGAGGGAACGTATCGCTTTGGCGCGCGCGCGTGTATTATACCGATGCTGAAATGAAATTTTTTCGACGACGAAGCTCGAGGCTAATAAGGATTATTTGAATTATATACAGTGTATTTTCGATATCTGGCCCTGGAGAGATGGACGTCGATTTTTAATATCGTTCGATATTCATTTATGTAAATTCTTTTTATGAATTCGGGAGAGAAATACTGAGGAGTAGCGCGCGATGAGAGAAAGAGAAAAGGTAATACTGCTATTGAATTCTTAATGTTGCGGCGCAGTTGAAAATTCCACGGGCCGATTGTATGAATATTTTCGGGGCGAACTTTTTATTGCGCGCATGCACCCTTTTTTCTCTCGACAACTTTGTTCTCGCTCTCTGTACTCTGATGCAGCCCGTGAATTCGACCTGGAAATTTACATACATCTTTTGATACGCGATGAAGCTGCAATTGAACTTGCATATATATACTCACTTACGTATTTAGTTCATAATGCACTTTATTATATCTTCGCAGTAAATTATCCGAGATTCATAAAGCTTATACGGCTCCTGAAGTTCCTTTGAGCGCCGGCATTATGTTGCAACTTCAAAGAATCCCGGCGTAACGAAGAGCACGAGAAAATTTGTGAAACTAGTTTGGAAATTTCAAAAGTCTCCCCTTGAAAAGCGTTTTCAATTATGATTTATGAAAAATAGCTCGTATACTAATTTCACTTTGTTGTCGACACTTCGTTGCGTCCTGCTTTTTTATTATCCATAGTGAAAGTATGCGTATATATACAACGCGTGCGAGAGTATCGAAAAAAAATTCGCTTCGTATAATAAGGCGACAAATCAAAAGTATCGCGAGCGCAATAACAATCACTTGAAACTAAACTGGCTTTATTCGCCAGTTCCGTCCCTGAATTATTAAAAAAAAGGGACGCAAGAAACAATTTTTATAATGGATACAATAGCCCGCTGCTGCTGCTATGATGGGCTGCTCTTGCGCCTTCTCTCGTTGGCTTTTATTGTTTCGCGGAAGCGGAAGTCAACGACAACGCTGCGGAATTTTCTTTGATAAACGGAGTTTCTTCTTCCTCCGCCGCCGTCGCCGAGACTTTGCCGACTATATAGAGGAAGGGAGAGAGAGAGCTTCATACGGCGGAGGCCAGTTTCCTTTAGTGTCATCCGGGCGAAAGAACGAATTTCCTGATTGGCCCGAGCTCCCGCGACTTGGCCGACCTTCTTTCACCGTAAAATAAGTATATCCTTCTGAAGATATCCTTTTATATCCTTTTCTTTTCTGAACCTTCATTGCACGCTCACATCCCCCTTCTTCTTCTTCTATATATCCTCTTACGTGAAACGTCGAGGGAAGCGCCGAGTAAATATAAATATTAAATGCTCATCCGCTTTTTCTCCGGTTTATTTTTAATCCCATACGCGAAACTTTTATCACTTCGTTGATTAAATACTGCTTTTATTAATGTTTGCTGCAGTTTCGCTTTACAGCAGCGATACTTTAATCATCGGAATTTCTCGAATTAAACAATTACACGATTATTTGTTCGGCGGAATAAAACGTTTAAGTGAATTTGATTTTACGTTATTGCTGGCCTTTTAATGCTGTACAACGTAATACTATAACCGTCGCACTTATTAATCGAATATAGCTTGTGCATGTATTTAATACAAGTCCTGGAAATGCCCATAAAAATTTTACTTTCGTTAATTTGCTTTGAAATAAAAGATATAAATTATAGTATATATAAGCGAATCGAAGTTTTATCTTGCAGGCTTTAATACGTATACACAAACCACAAATTCAAGTTAAAGCGTCAATCAATTATTTAAAGGCTTCCGCCATTTCCATTTGATAACGCATATTGGAAGCTATTTTCGGTGGCAGCACTCGCCGTTTTGAAATAAACATGTCACGCGCAGAGCAATAATGCGGCAGATAATGTGATGGGTCTTCAATATTAATTTATTATTTTCTGTTTCTAAGTGCATTTATTTATACCGAATATAACCATGATGTTTTAACCTGTACGCGCGACTTGCACTTGACAGCTCGGCATAGAGAGTTTTTCAGGATGTCTTTCATTATATGTCATACTACCGTGATTTTGTCCGAAACTGCGCTCTCTCAAGATAAATCAATTTTATTAAATAATAAATTGTGTCTTGTTCTGTTTTTTTTTTTATCGTGTATAAGGTATTTATAATTTTAGCTCGGTAAATCTAATAAAATATGGAAGGGTTGTTCGTTTAATTTTGCATGTACCTTCAACGTATATTTGCCACGTATTTATCAGATTAAATGAATTGAATTATTAACGAACAACAGAAATAACTTATTCCTGAAATACCGTCCAAAATCCTCTTATTCATTTTACAATTACCACGGTTGAAACGACGTTCTTTAAAGTTGCGTTCTTCATACAACAAACTAATGCGCCAGAAATAAATTAAAGAAAAGTCTAAATAGTCTGGCTAAACGTGGACACCATCTACTAATTGGGTTTGTCACAACGTATACTCATTACCCACATCAACCTCCTAAATTTACTTCCGAAACTTTCCGAAACACACGCTTCCAACAATTCATTCACCGCAGTTTCTTCTCCATTTAATCCGTACTTTCTTCCCGCAATAAGCTCCTTCTCAAACACGCCCGTCGAGTTCCTCTCTCTCTCTCTCTCTCTCTCTCTCTCTGCCCACAGGGTGTCAGCCTTTGTACTCGGCTTTTGTCAGCCCTGGGTGTCTAATGACCCAAACAACGGCTTCCAACAACTTTAATTACGCCGGCAAATCGGATTGTTTCGCCGATCAAACAATCGTTCCCGGCGTTGTCATTTCGCGTCTCCGACGAGGCGCGAATCTCGATTGAATTTGCGAGTCGGCTGCGGAGTACCACCGCGATAGCTATATGGAAATACGGATTGCTCGTCCGCCGCTGCTCGTTATCGCTCTGCTCTCTTGTCTTGCCTCGATCTGGGATTTGCGTATTCTTCCTTAGGGGGTCTCTTTATTATACCAGAATTCCTGGGAGAACGATGATGAGTCCGACTTATCGAGAATTTCTTGTCTCTCTTTTATTTTTTTTTCCTCTTTGCTGCGAGAAAATTTTAATGGATAATTAGCCGAGAGGGAGAGAATGGAGTGCTTGTTCGCAGAATTTAACGATCTTCTAATGCTGCTTACACAAGAAATCGTTACGACTTTCAGTTCGAACATCTCTCTCTCTCTCAATGAAGATTTTAATCGGATCTGTCAGAGCAGAAAAAGCGCTCGACCTATTTTTCATTAGTATTGTTAAAAAGTTCTTTGAAAGATAAATCTTGAGCTTGCATTCCCTCCCGCATAAAAGTTGTGCGGTCAAGTGGATTCTCTCGAAAGCCTTGGCTATCTTAACGAATCCATCACTCGCCTCACGATTTCGAAAATCCTCTCTAAATTTGAATCCTATCATCAACCTCACTTCCTGCACCGCAGTAATCGTAATCCAAATCCTTCCAGAGAACGAATTGTCAGTTCTGCCAGCAATTCCTGAGAAACAATTACCCCGCGTCAGCTCGGTGCAGCGCAGCCGTCGATTTTTCCGCGGCTGCACATCCCTCCAGAGCCAGCCAACGCAAGCAAGATCGTACTGCGCTGTTCGTTAAGGAACAATAGCCCCCCCCCTCTCTCTCTTACTGCCAGGACTGCGAGTGCAGATTATGTAAGACCGTGGGTGTAATAACATTGGCCTGAACGGAGGCGGAGGCTTGAGGATCCTTGTTACTTGGACAAGGGCCTTGCTCTCGAGTGTTCCAAGGTGCGCAATACCCAGTGGCAAGCAAGCAGAATGCCGAGGCTTGTAGCCCTGTCACCTCTTGTTAGCGGTTCAATGGTCGCGCGGCGTAATTACCAGCGAATGCTCGACCCCGCAACAAAGCCAAATTCTCGCGCGCGTTGTGCTTGTGTAGTTCTCTCTCTCTCTCTCTCTCTCTCTCTCTCTCTCTCTCTCTCTCTCTCTCTCTCTCTCTCTCTCTCCGCGGTTCGCACATTTTTCCGAGACGTAATTAATATTCGTATCTCTCGGCGAGTGCTTTAGCTGTGGTTTGCTCTATCTGGCTGTATCAAATTTGCTGGGACGTGGCTCTAGTATTGTTTGCTCTGTAGAGCTTGCCTTTGTTGCTCTGATGGCTCGTTTAGCTGGAGGAGAGAGAGAGATCGTCTGGATGAATTAGTCCGAGCGAGGAACTAAACAGGACTGCGGTCTAAGAGTTCTGTAAATACTTCTGGGACGCGGACGAGTTGGACGAAGAGAAGAACACGTGTACTTAGGTGCCGCTTTAATTGGATGGATTGTTGTTGGACGATGCTGCGATGCGTAATTCCACGCTTTTGCAACTTTTAACTTGTAGAGAAGCTAGTTGCGATAGCAGAGAGATGAACTCGCACGAACTGTTAAAAGATAGCTTTAATCTAACGCAAAAACATTGATAATACGCTTGGTTATCGAATCTATTATATATAGTCTAATTAAGTCGTTTCCTTTCTGTTTCAGGTAAGCTAATCATCTCAGCCCGAACTATCAATCAAACACCACCACAAGGTTTGACGCTCAAACTATAAACCCGCAAATCAATAACCCTCCATTTTCAACACTTTAAACCAATAGAATCATTCATTTAAATCATCCACAAAGATGAGCCGTCAAATCGTGAATGACCTTATTCCCAGCGCTTCCATCAATCGCAAAATCAACAGGCTCTCGAGAGTCGCGCGCGATCGTTCAGCGAAGGCCGCAAGCCAATCAATAACCCGAACGTATATATATCGAGCCTGTATTCGCTCAACATTTGAAATTCCTCATAACCAGATATAACAGATTAGCCGCTCGTCGTCGCTCTCGCTAATCTGAAGTAGGTGCCAAGGCGGTCTATCGCCCGCCCCGACCAAATCCCCCTGGAAAGTCCAAAGTGATTCCAAGGGAGAGAGTCGTCCAAAAGAGAAGCTACACACGACGGAGACTTAAGCTTCACGAGACCAATGGCGGCTTTGCGACATCTCGAGATCGACTGCAGCAACTTGGAAATCCTCCCTCAGAAACGAATTGAACTGCTTCCCCAATATATAGCTTCTACAATACCAAACTGGACGACGATGGCCCCTTCATCCCCTCGAACTAAATGTGTGTGTGTATATATATATGGGAGGAGAGGGACGAGTTCTGTTTCCTTCTTTCGAACCGTCTTTACTTGTTACTTCGCGTGCGGCTTTCCTTTTCTTTGAGGAAGATTGCTGCTGGTGCTGGACTGTCTGGACTCTTCGAGTTGAGGGAGATTTTTCTCTGTTTCCGGGTTCGCTTGTCGATTCTCTTGCGGCAGAGTAGTCGATTGACTCGTAGAAACTTGCCGAGAGAACCGATGATAGATATAGAGGAGAGACTTACGCCCGAAGCTAATATTTCTTCGGGCGATTTACTTTTCGATGCTCGAAAGAATGTGAGTAATTTTCTTTAATATAGTGTTACAATTTTCTCGGTTAAACGAGCATTATTTTGTATATAACAGGCTCTTCAGCGAGGGAACATAAATCACCTATTTTCTTGCTGATCCTTTTTCCAGCACGTCCACGCCTGTTGTTGGGTGGTGCTGCTGTGTTGTTTCCAAGCCGCTCAAACTACCGCCAACTCCTCGATAACCCGGGATATTTTCCGGATCATTATGTAGGCGGCAGGGATGGATGATTAACAAAAAAAA
The DNA here is from genome assembly GCA_900474305.1 of Cecidostiba fungosa. Taxonomy (NCBI): domain Eukaryota; kingdom Metazoa; phylum Arthropoda; class Insecta; order Hymenoptera; family Pteromalidae; genus Cecidostiba; species Cecidostiba fungosa. Next base: position 100,162 of record UCOJ01000235.1, on the reverse strand, counting down.
AACACGCATCACGGCTTGTACAGCTAAATATCCTTAATCGCTTGTTCATGCAATCTTCTTCTTTTTTTTCATCCTACATACATATACAGCGACTACACCCCGAATGCCTTCTATTCTTTCATATACACAATAGCCTCGTCGTCTCCACACGGGTTCGGTGCTTCTGCCAATAAACGCGGGTCGCCGCAGTTTCGCACGATAATCGCTATCAGTCGCGTCGTAATTGCCAGGGCACACACTACTATACGTGTCCCCCTTTCTATCTGCGCCGAACTTCTCGGCTGCCTGAAGTTTATCGTCCGCGCGCGAAGCGCGCGTGTTTTATTACTCCGCGCGTTTTACGCGCAGCTGCAGTGTGTGACGCTCTGGATGTCGTTTGAACGAGACTCTGCTATAGCTTGATGGAATATAGCTGCGCCCGCGCGCATATTGCTTTAGGACGTTGTTCGCTGCTATGGAGGAATTTTTAGGGCTGTAATTTTCGTTTTGTTCATTGAGTGGGGGTTATTTTCCTGTAGTCTATGTATCAGTACATTTTAACTATTAGTATAGGTAAGTTTGGTAAGAGCGGCTATGGCTCTGTGGTAAAAAACCTGCCTCGGTCGTGGGTTCGAATCCCATCATCGTGATCCGAGTTTTTCGAATGCGACGGGAATCTTGCTTGTAACCCCGGGTTTGAGAACGACGTAGGTGTGATGAGCCTATAAAGCCACCCATTTATTATTATTATTATTTTTTTTTATAGATGCAAATTTGGTTAGACTGTAAGTTTCGAGGTCCAACCACAAGGGAAAATAAAAAAAGGAATCACCTACTCGACATCCCTTACGCACATTCGCAACATTCACCCTCGTCTTTAACACTCTCATGCTCATTTACAGCGTTAACAAGGCATTAACAAGTGCGCGGTCGCGAGTCAAAAGGCTGTCCTTCGCAGGGATTAACTCGAGTGAGGCTAATCCGCTCTCTTTTGCCCGTAGCCCTTCGAAAAAGAAGAGGACGGACCCCTCGAATCCTTTGATGGTACACCCTGCGTCATTGTTGCTCGCAAGTCGTGCGTGATGAGGATTGGAGGGGAGTGAGAAGAATTTCTGATCAGGAAACCAAGTCGAGGGAAGAAGGCTTTCGTAAAATTTCGAGAAAGAAACTCTATGTCGAGGTTGACAGTATTCGATTCTGTGCTTTGATAATGGAGCTTTTATACTCTTTTTCTTCAATGGGGGAGGGGGATTCCTATTTTCGTACAGGTTCAGTTTTATTTTTAGATATTTTTTTTTCTTGTTCAAAAGGGGTGGATTTATAGGTCTCGGTATAGCCGCTGTTATACTTTATTATCCGGAGAAACTAGAAATCGCGAATAAATGTAAATCCGGAGAGAAACTTGGAAAATCAGCTCTCGCGACGTTCGCGCGCGCGCGCGCGCGCTCCGGATTTTATCATAATAAACAGTCGACTGGAGTTCGGTATCGACTTGACCAACTTCGCCGCGAATCTCCTCCGTCAAACTTTTCCTCGAGACTCGAAAAAGTCGCGACAATTTTTCACGCGAGGCTCCATCATTTATACGCTTCGTCGTCCGCAGTCCAGCCAAGAAAGCTCATATTTATTCATTCGCTTACCTTAGAGCAACGATTCGTATCCCTTTCTGCTACCACTTCTCGTGGTCAGAAGGAAGAAATTCATTAATTTGTCTCGTTCGCGTACACGACGATTCCTCATGGGAAAGCATTCGATTTTATTGCCACCCGCACACACACACACGACTCATACAGCGAAAAAAGAGGAGACGTGGGTGGAAGGCTCGTATTATGCGAGTATAAAAGAAAATTACCTGTACTGCCACTTCTCGGGAGCGGAATAAGCACACGAGGGAGGCCTTTCTCGAGATTCCGAAGATCCTTCTTTAGATGACAACGGCGGACAGAAGAAATCAAATAACGCGGAATAAAAGTGGCTATAAAAGGGGTGCGCTTTGCGAGAGTAGGCGGCGGTGGTATGACAAAAAAAAAAAGAAAAAGAAAAGGAGCTTGAGTGGGAGATCTACTGGAGCAATAAAAGGAGGACAGCGTCTTTTCTGCCGGAGACTTTTGCCCTTTGCAACTCTCTCGTTCTGTTTAATGTGTCTTAACTCTTTGATTTCGCGTTGTTTGCTCGTGGTTTCGCTGTCCGATGTTATGTCCCTTGATGATACCCTCCCGGCAGATGAGTGGAGTCGTAGGAATTATTGTTTGTTTTGTTGGGGATTCGCCTTGTTTTCGATGTACACGTGAATGTTTGGTGTATTTTGTAAACTCTTCAGGATATATTATGTAGGATATATTTATGAAATATTATATATAATATTATGAGCTTCAGGGGCGAGATTCTACTTGCTTTTAAAATAGATGATACTTTTGAAAATATGCTTTGAATAAATCAGAAAGTTCGTATTTTTGCAGTTGTAAGCTTGTTAATATAAAACACGCGCGAGTTTGGATTCCATATTGCATATTTATCAATATAATTCACTCTTTGCTGATTAATCATTATGATTCATTCGGCGATTTTTTTTATCCGATGCTTATTGCACCGATTTTTAAATTCAAAATGGAATAAAATGCATAAAGATTGATAAAAATGAATGTAAAATTTAATTAACGCGTTGAAATTCTAGGTATTTCTTTTCATGATAAAAGTTCACGATTCGAAATATTGTAATGTCGGACTTCTAATCAAATTTATTTCTCGTTATAAAACCCCTCAGCTTTTTTTCCAGGAAAAAGTACACTCGGATACGCTTCTACGAAATTACGAATATTAAAATCACCGTATACGGAAAAAATTCTCATCATAACATTGTTCAAGAATACCAACATACGTTCGTTATATTTACATCATGGGTTTAATATCAGAATGAACACATGGAGTCGAAATTAATTTACAAACTGTCCAAAGCATATATCGTTTCATTCTACAGCGCAACATATTTATTTATTCTCCCGCATTAAGTCATCGCGCGTGATGACCACATTCGCTTTGACAGCAGCTCGTTTTCATCGCGGATTTCGACCACATTGTACTCGGCCAAATAATTGCACGTTAATTTTATGCGAAACGTATTTATTCGTTCGCGCGCTGGTTACACTTACACGTATATAAATTTCGCAAAAACAATCGAGCTCTTGCCCGTAGCAATAAATATTCCCTATATCAGGCGAGATTCATTTTCTGGATTTGTCGGTGCGCACGTGTGTTTATCAGTGTTGTTATTAACCATATTCATTTTGCATTGGCACATTCGGTGAGTGGAAAGTGACAAAGTCGTTCGTAGCTTGCTTGTGATTTCGCTTGATTGGTTTCTCTCATTATGTGCAAAGTTTGTTAAGCCGATGTACTCGAAGTTAGTTCGCCAATAAGCTGAATCGCTTCGTTTCTATAGCGCGATAAATGTCGTACGTAATATATATTAGAGAAAAGTTAATTATTGAAGAGTAATTTGCTTGCTTTTTCTAATTAGTCGTCACAGTTTCAGCGGAACTTGACGAGACTTTGTTGACGTGCATATGCGACTTGTTGTGAACTGCAGAAATAGCGAAATACGTGCAAATACGAGAGCGAAACGAAGTTTTGCGTATTTCTCGTTATGCTATGCGTTCGTATTGCTTTGTTTGCTTTTCGGATATTGTATTCGTTTCCCTACCTCTCTCTCTCTCTCTCCCTATTATGATGTAAATGGAATTTCCCCCTCACAATGAAGCATACAAAATAATAAATCATAACTTTTCAAATTAGCAAAATTCTTGATAATCACCAACTTATATATTCATAGTAGACCAAAATATAATATGCCTCACTATCGCAGTCGACAAAGTGATGTAAACAATGTTACAAAACCGGTAGCGGAAAAATTTTTCACATGTTTTGACTGTATATCCATCCCCGTTTGCACTAGGTATAACACACAGGGGTTTTATTGTTTGAAAAAAATATTTCTCCCAGAGAGTGACATACTTTTCCCACTGGAATACTAGATTGAATAGAACAAACATCCGCGCAAAACAACAGAGTATGAATTTTCATGCGAAAATCGCGGTCGCCAAAGAAATATTTTCGTTACTCACCACATTCCACTGACCTACATTCGAATGGTCTGCATCAATATTAATTGCTCTTGTAATCTTAGATCATCTTCAAATAAAGTGTCTTAAAAAAAACTCTATGCTCTCACTGACCCAAATAAGTATATATATCGACTTATCCTCGGATAAATATTTACGCGTCGTCCTCCCTCTCTTTCATATATTATTTCAATGCAGTGCCATCCCATATCGGACTATGCATACACACGTGACTCGTGGCTTCTCGCGAAAATGGAGACGGCGGCGATTGAATTTCCCGAGGAGGATCTTCCTCTGGCAAAAGTGCCACTTTCAGCGTACCGATAAAGGTCCGAAAGTCGAGCCATTACCAAGAAAGAGAGAGACGCGCATCTCGTTTGACTACGAGACGATCGTCTCGCTTCGCTGGATTCGTGAAATTTCTCAGAGGTATACGAGCTGCTGAAAGCTCGCATACGAGTCATCTCTGAGAGTAGAGGAAGGGAAGAAGCAGAAGAAGCGATGGAATGAAGTGCGATGAATTTTTAAGGTGGGACTGATTTTGGCTTTCTCCCCCTCTCGCTCTCTATCTCTTGAACAGTATTTTTCTTCAAATTTTCGTTTTAATCTTAAAGCGAAGTCAACGATATTATTCTCACTGTGTACCTATACATATATCTCGATATCTCCGCAAATAACGAGAGCCGCGAAAAATGTTATTATCTGTATGCTCTACTTTGCGGGAGTTCACCCCACGCGTATGTCTGACTTTTTCCGACCTATCCCTTCTCTGCTGAGTTTGTTGGATACTTTTTGCGAAATATATAATACAAGAGTCCCAAAGTATGTTATTATGTCACGCTTGAAATCGCATATGCATATCTCCGTGATCATCGTCCCTATAAGGGCATATAAATCGAGGAAAAGATAATTAATTTCTGAAAATTCATTAGCATAGACTCGCTCGGATAAATTCCGGACATGCCTTAACGAAAGCCAATCGAACGTAACGTTCGTTGGAACAAACAGAGATCTGGTTATATATATATACATATACTGCTAGGGGACAAACATCCTTGCGGGGGAGTCTCGCGCGTGACCCGCGTTCAGCTCTCGGGCTTTGGCCAAACATCGTTACGCGTATACGTATATGCGCTTTGCTCGGAATTTCCGAGTCTCCGACGCAGCGTATAATGTGTCGTATTTGCCGGCTGTGCGCATCGGTAGAATATGATGCCTTTACAGGAGAGACTCGGGCGCAAGCTTGCGGGCTCGAGAAGTGATGCGGTTTGCCATGCGTGATTGCATTGCGATATATTGCTATGAGGTTTTGCTGTTATTGGCTGAGCTTGGATTTTGAATCGAAATAGAACAGTTAATTTTTTGTTAAAAACAAAAAAGAAAAACAATTTTACGTAAGCCCATTTTTCATGACTCTAAAATTTCATTCCACGAATATTCCATCAAGCTTTTTCCATAGAAAAGACACATACGCCTGCAGGTCTCACAAAAAGGTCGATCCCCTGCGTTCGTCGACAGTTTTCTCGTTTTTCAGCTGCACAAAAAAAAGAGCAACAACACAGGCGCGCTCGCGAAATAGCTGCAGCACGTCGTCGATCCTTCAAAATGACATTTCGACGCTCGACTGTACTCAATATGGTAATTTTTTTACGAGACGCGCGCATGGGTGTATAATAAGCATAGCGATAAAATTAGGTGCTATACGCCGCCGTGGATTTAGCGAAGCTCAAGAGACACGGTGTCTTATATATTAAAAATTCCAGGTACGCGCGCCGCGTAAATTGCGGTCGTGGTATCAGCGGCATTAAGTTAATATAGAGCCGTGATAATTTATGGGACACAGCGTTGCTGACGGTAATGAGAGTTTTTTTATGTAAGTCGCGTTACGTGACTCTGTTTATTACTTCCGAGAGTTTACAGGGGAAAAAGAGAAGGCTTGGGAATTTATTATTGTGTGTACTTGTAATAAACAATGATCTTCAGAGCGAAATTTCAAACTTGAATAAGTCGATGTCTGATGATGCCATTTGATCCTCATCAAACATAATAAACGGAAACACTGCTCTCTCGTCAAAGATTAACCAAAGCTCCGAGAGACTCTTTACCCATGCATAGCTTTCCAGCCGTAAAATCCAGCACCTTACGTCCTCGGCACACACGCGCGGCTATATTGCCAGCGGTTAAAATCCGCTCTGGAAAGCCTCCCACCGCGATATATATACAGGGCAATTTTCAGCACACACGACGAAAATCAAGAGTGTTTAATTAGGGATTCAGAGCCGCGGAAAATGATGCGGCAGGAATATACCCCTTTTGTTTAGAGGATGAGCTTTAGGAGATATAATGAGAAACGTTTGTTCGGCTCTTGTCGATTAAATGGCTTTACGGCTAGAATGCCGTTATGCCATGATTTTATTGACAGGAGTGTGTTGTTATAGTTACATAGAAACGATAAAAAATGTGTAAGTAGATTCCAATAACGACGAGAGAAGCTTCAAAGTTTGTTTTTATTATTGTTTGGCTCCATCGAAAATTCGACGGGAGACAGAGAGAAGTTCAGAGGAGTACGAAAAATTTTACTGCGGCGTCGTCGATGCTAATTTTCTCGCGAAAAATCGTAAACCAGGCAATTTTTCAACGTCGAAATCTAGCTGTGGGATGAAAAGCTTCTCGTCACTCTCTCTCCCTCGCGGAATCGTAAATTCCGACCGCGCCTTATTAAATTTTCAATCGTCTTCGTGACACTCGAGATGTATATATATAAAACTCGATAATCCTAGCGGAGAAGAATTCAATCACACTCTCGCGACGAATGAAATGGAGAACCTCATCCCGTCAATTTTTAATCATCGAAATCGATCTCTGTCCCATCGACGAAATAATAATCGCTCACTCGCTTCCCGAGAAATTCATCGTAAACAAATGCACTGTCGAGTAAGTCCCTCGACAATGTATTATATACGAATGTGCAACTGGGAGTCAAATTTAAATATAGCCCCTGTGTATATATACGCGACGGCGATATTAATGCGATTTCTCGGATCCATAAGTCCGGGGTCGCTCTCCCTTTTGCAAAGCATGAATGCGCGCGTGTCTGTCCCTAAAAATATACTTTCGCTCCTAATTTGAAAGTCTAAGTTGCAAGTGAGTTAAAGCTCTTCGTCGCGGTGAATTATTTGGATCGAGATTGCGAGAGCGCGGGCTTTTAAAATTCAAATGCTTGTGGATGTGTACGCGTAAGAAATCAAAATTGTTTTTTTTCTCCGTGTATCATTTGTATAAGGAATTGAGCTCATCTCTACGCAAATAACTTGATTGATATATTCTTGAAGGCAAACTAAATTTCATAAGCAGAGAGCGTCTCGATCAAGTTAATAATAAAACGCATCTCATCTGCAACAAAGCCATTAAAGTCAACAGCTCTCTACCCTCCTTTAAATATTTCACTCCAGCGTCCACTTAGCGTCGCGTTTATTTCCGTCGCGAAAATAAAAATTGATGTTTAAAAAGCCGGAGAGGTGTACACACCGCACCGCTCTCGCTTTAATCAATCAATTTCTCGCGCGCGCGCGCGCGCGACGGCGGAGTCTCCTCGTGCAAACATATTTTCGGCTCGTCTCCTCTTTTCTCCCGTTGCTGCAGCCGCACTTCTATTTTCGCTCCGGCTATTCTCGAGTGCGTGTGTAAGTATATGTTGCACGAGACTCGCGTGCGTCTCTGCTGCTTATCGCGGAATCGTGTATAGGACTTTGCTCTCTTGTGCCTCTCGAGATAAAAGACGACTTTATCTCGGCCTATTATTTATACAAATTTTTTGATTGTATTTTTTCATTTCTGCTTATACGTGCATTATAGGAAAGAAAGAGAATTCGAATAAATTTTTGCAGACTTTGCGACTTTGATTCACGATTGTATTTATGGAGATTAAGCGATATGGATATATATCGCAAAAATTTAAATGACGCTTATAAAATATTGCTTGATTGTGATAAAAGCATAACTACACGGTTTTTTTCAGCTTCATTTTCAAATATGCTACTGAATAAGAAATATATAACGTCACTATACTGATCTTAAGTTTTTACGTCGCAACTTTTATGCGATCGTAAAGCTTCGACACTTTTTGTACACAGGCATTAAGACACATACACAGACATTAAATTCAATTTCGTCGAAGAATTTGTAACGAGTAAAAAGTGTCTAGCTCAGTAGAAAGTGGGGAAGCTCAATTGATCCGCCAGATTCGCTGGTTCTAAAAGTATATAGAGGGGCAAGAGAGACAGAAAGAAACGATACGTGACGTGGTTTTTTTTCCTCATGTGCGCGAGGGTTTACGTCGAGGCGATATGAAGTTTACGAGGTTGAAATTTTACGCCGAATTCTCGTGATCGATCTCTTTCCATCCAGAACAATATATTTTCTTTCGCGTTCAGATAAATAAAAAAATGATTTGCTGCGTCTGCAGATTTTAGCTTATGCTCGATTGAGGAGACTACTTGCGTGTGCAAGTTTTCCTCGGCGCTGCTTTTTTGAGGATGTTATCGATGATGGCGCTATTTTTGAATTGGGTTTTTTAAATATAAAGTTTTGTAAATATTCGATGTGGTTTCCATAACTGGAATAATTAGAATTTTATACTCTGAATTTTTTACTACCATATAAACGTGCTGCAGGGAATCAAAAATGCCGCAGCTACAGAGAGAGAGCTTCACTTGCGATTGATCAAAGTTATTTTTGGCGCATATTTTTCACCTCTGGTTTTTGCTAACGAGCCGAAAAAGCGCTACGTCGTTACACTGACTCTTTGCATTCTGCAAAAAACATCGACTCGAATGATATTTGTTATACACTGTTTTTTTTAGAGACTTTAATTGCTACGAATATTTTATGACGTTTTATTGCAATTTAGTTTAGACATGGAAGAATTTATTCAAAACGAAATATTGTTTGTACGAGTTTTCTCAATAAGTATACGGCATGAAATAAAAATTTTTGAAGAACGTGATATGGGTTGGAATATAGTGCTTTCAGCTATACTTTTTCATATACAGAGTCCTAATTCTTTTCCAATACCATGTGCAACAAAATTGAATTTCTCGGTATATTTTTGTCAAATTTTTTATCTATAAAATTTTTGTGCACGATTCTGTTTGATATAAAGAAAGCTCGCGCAGTTCGTTTGCATTATATAAGTGCAAATAAAAATAGATAGCGAGCGATAAAGACTTAAAAAAATTGAGAATTTATTTCGCCAATATGCAGCAAAGTTTACAGTTTGTTGACGTTCCTTTAAATTCGAGAATACAGTTTGAAAATCTATACAATAAGTTCTATTAAATTTTCAACCTCATTTTAATGAAAAATTAAATCATCCCACTTTTTTGTTTCATCACTCGTGTATCCTACAATTCCGGTAGTTACAGAAACTGAGTTCCGCAATCTATGGAAAGTCGCGCACATTCCCTTTAAAGCTCCGGCAAAAATTAAAGCTCCGTCCATTAATGAACAAACGAGGCCTCGAAAACCCTCGAGAGCGATTAATGCTGAGGAACTCGCGCTTAATTTCGCACGATAATTTCGCTTCTGCATAAGTCATTATCTCTTCTCTCTACGCGACTTACGCTCGGTGAGAGGTGAAAAACGAAGTGCAACTACTCTTTTGTGCTTTCTCTCTGCTGGGCGAGTTCTTTTTCCGTGCGCTAGCTCGCGAAAATTATGAGTCGCGAGCCGGATTGTACGATCGCGAGCTCTGGAGCCCAGCCAAGAGACACCGCATTTTATTTGCCTGTACCGGCACGGGGGTTATTGGACGGAGTTTAAGCGACGGAAAAGAGTAAAAAATTATCGCGATACGCAGGCTAAACATCCGTCAATTAGAGCGCACAGGTTCTTGCTGTTTATGTCAGGTGATCGATTGTGCGGATATTTGTTCGTTTGTTGGTTTCGACGGACGATGGTTCGAAGTTGAGTGGTACATCTGTGATTTGGAGTCTCGACCGGTCGCATTCTGTATTCTTTTGATGGTGTAAGTGGAAGCGTTCAATGTATATTTTATTGTAGCAAGATAAATTTTCGTTAATTTTATTTCATATATTTGTAAACTACCAGACAAATTTCACTTGAAAATTCTGTTGGTCAACAAAACGAAAAATTTAGAGAAGTAGAAAATTAGTTTCATCACCTCGTTCATAGAATTTCGATAAAACAAACATTTCGACGTTACCAATTTTATGGTGTATCTTTCAACGCAATAAAGCATCAACTTTCTAGAAAAAAAAATATACACATACACCGCACCACTTTCGCGAAGTCAACATCGATCTCGCAGATGCAAAAACTTGTTTTCCACAACCGAAGACACGGCTCACTCGCTCCACCGACGCCAGTCGCGAGCGCCATCTGCATCGGCTCTGGTCCACGCCTCATTTCCGCCGACGGTTTATATCATCGCAGACAGTCGAGCTCGAGCATAATAAGTATCATCGATCGGTATTTCTCGCCCATAACACAAAGCTACTGTAGCTCGAGTTATGGCGAACGAAAATGCAGCTGCTATACAGGTTGTGTATAAATATATATATAAGCATGGATTAACCGCGCGCCAATATCGGAAGTGCGTGCGGATGACAGGTGACGCGGGACAGAAGTGCCGAAGGCTGTTGCCCTGTTTCCGCGGCCTTTTATCCCGGGATGAGGTTTTTTACGTCTTCCGAGCCAGCGCCAAATGGAATTATGAAGAGAAGTCAAGAAGCCCCGCTGTTGTGTTTGAGATGGTATGCCACACGGAGTTGCTATTGTTTTCCTCTTGGAAAACTTTTCATGCTCTGATTTCATATTACCTCCACTTTTTTTCTCTATAAGGACTATTGTTGATCGAAACACGCAGATCACCGTTGCATAAGTCTCGACTTAAATTTCCAGCGAAGATCCATTCACAAAAAGCCTATCGCACGCGCTTCGATCCCAAAATAAAGAAAGGCTTAAAAGCTCGAGTGCCGGCTCGAGAGAGATCTTCCGCGAAACGAAACGATCCCCACGGCTGATTTAGCTCGCTCTCGCGCATGTGTACGAAAGGCATTAGCGCTCGAGTATGTAGCGCTGGATATAATCAATGGGGGCCCCCTTCGCAGTGGTCTTCCTCTCGAGCGCGCACAGAGCCAAGACTCTATTCCCGTTCAACGACCCGTAAATGCTCGTACAAAAAGCGACGGCCTATCACAGATATATAGACTCGCGTGGCAAGCAAACTACGTGGAGAGACCTTGGATTTTTTACTTTCAAACTTCTTTTTTTAAGCCCGAGGGCTTTCGGTGTTTCTCAGGTCGAGACGCTTGGCTTATCTTGTATAACGTCGGGCTTTTGTTAGCTCTCGATTGACTTTTTTTCTTACTCCGCAGGCCGTTCGCGAATTGAATCGCGCGTATTTCGAACGGGAGGTCGTTGTTAATTATGTTGTTAATTTTAAACTCTGTTTTCTTTGTAACCGATTCTAAAGGTAAATAAATATATCATGAATAAATATCCATAATTACCAGGAATTAATATAGTTGCTATAAAGCCTCATTTAGACGAGAATATTTTTAAATAATAAGTACGTCATTCCCGAGTGTAAAGCAATCCGACAATTGCACGTAGCTTATCTTCTTTTTTCCAAACTGTGCATAAAACTGCGGGATGAAATCAGCAGAAGCAGAATAAACACTGCAGAGGCTGCATTTTTCTAATAAATTCGTATAATGCGTCTTAACTTTATTTACCTTATCAAGCTTACAAGTCCACATCCGTATTTCGTTCATCCCGTTTCCTGCTGCGCCAATATCCGGCTTCGCGAAAATACACACGTGGATGAGCTCATGCGAGCGCAATAATCAAATATACTCGACTGGAAATCACGTTCCGCGAGAAACGTGCGCGTATTGTTTGTTCAGACTTTTCTCTCTAAAATTGTCGACACACCTCTACGTATATAGATATACCAGTCAACAATAATTTTCAAAACAGTACACACTATATTATTTTATGTTTAGATGTGGATAAATAATAATAAAGGAACAAAATATACAGCGTCGTTATTTAATTAAGCCGAGGTCGAAATATAGAACTTTATATTTACGGCCGCCGTGAATTTAATCGCTTTTTAATGCCGCGCGTATTTTCGCTCGCGCGCGCGCAGCTTGTTTGCGAAAATTACACCGTCGTCGATATCGATCGCGCAGCTGCGAAATCAGTGTTCGGAATTCGTTAGCGCTCGGCCCAAATTTTGGCTTCCGTTGATTAAAGAAAGAATATTGAATTGCAAATGTGGAATCATTTTTTTACCCCTAAATGATTTTTGGGGGCCGACGAAATTTGCCGAACATGCAAATATCGGCGCGGCCGCGGTTTTGAATGTTTATTCAAAACTTACAAATACTGCACACTCCATTGGGATTTTTCGACGCGAAGATTTACGAGATTAAAATGACTTTCGCGAGAAAGAGTGTTTGCTTTTGGCTCGGCGCTATTTTTGTTTGCGTACATCAAATATTTAACTTGCCGCGCACTCGTACTACTTCTAGGAAGTGAAATAATTTTTTTCGAGCTGCCGATTCGAAAGGTTTTTCAAAAAAAATCCACTATTTCTATGTCGCGCACTTCGATACTATAATGAAAAGTATTCGAAAGTACTTTTATAGGATCCAAAATAATGTCAGTTATTTCAATACTAATATAAACACCGTCTCAGCGAAATTTTCAAAAGTAAGAATACGTACTGTAAAATAAAGCTTTCCCAGTCATCGAATCAAACGAAATAATATTTGTCCGAACGACGGTATACATATAGCGGCGGTATAACTCTAGCCATACAAATTTATCTCTCTTCCTGCGCATTTATCTAAAATGAATCTCGTTCGATCTTCTCGAGCCGGAAGCTCACGTGCGAAGGGTTTCTCGGCGTCTCTCACCTCACCCGAGCCGATTATTTGTAAGAGACGCTGCTCCTAATCCAATGTGTACCCCTGACTCCAGGAACCTTCGTGTCTCTCTCTCCGTGTGTTTACCCAGTCGTCGCAAGCGTAAAAAGAGAGAGAAATATATAGCCTTTGGCGTCGACGTATTAATCTTACTTATCGTCCGCGAATCTTCTTCGGGGACTTGCTCATGGAGTATTAGTTGCGCTGTCGATCAATCGATCGCTGGATTATCTATCCGAGAAAACTGATTCCATATAGAGAGAGAAAGAGAGTTCTTGAGATTGAAACAAAATTGCCCGTCGTCGTCGTCGCAGGGTAAAGAAGCGGGGTATTATCTGATTCGATTAGCTGGACGGAGTGTATTGTGTCCCTTTTCTTGTGCTACTCGCTTTCAGATGCTCTACTCTCGTTTAACGAAGCCAAGGGGTCTCGCTCTTTTTTCTCTCCCTCTCTCTCTCTCTCTCGTAGACTAGTTCTTCCTCTCGTAGCTCTTTTAGCATTCAGTTAAGTAGAATTGAATATTCTCGAGTAGTACTGCTCGCTTTGTTCGAAGCAGCTTACCGAGAGATTCTTTGACGATTCATTTTCATTACATTCTTCTTCAGGAATTCCCTTACTGCGTTTCATCGTCGTAACGCCGTGAAATTTGGAAAAGCGCAATAATCGAAGACACTTTTCATGGTTGTATAAAATTCATCCTAAACTTACTGAATAGAAAGATGAATCCGGGGGTTTTTGCACTCGCTCGTAACGTATAGTTTCGAAATATTCCAACTAGCATCAGCGCAGCGCGCTAGAATTTCATGAATTTTTAAAAAAACTTTCGCCCGACCAGCCTGCACCCAAAGTCGGATAAATTTTCAGTTCTCTCTCGCAGCGTATGTCGCGAAATAATAAATTTTTACCGAACAAGTCCCCGGCTTCCTCCTCTCTGGAAAGTGAGAAACCCGTCCGCTGTAACGCAGTGAAATAGAAGGTGCAAGCTTGCGAGACGAAAAAAGACGCAGATATACACACACACAGAGAGAGGAGAGAGGAACTCTCTCGGATACACGTCGAAGAGCGCGCGACAAAAGGACTCGCTATATACGTGCTTCGTATATGGTTATTTACGTTTCGCTCTCGCGGAAATACACAGGGCAGAAGCCAGAAGAGGCGTCTGCAGTCGAAGGCGCCGCCACTGCCGCCGTCGAGTCCATGAATCAGAGCGGAACGGAGAGATATGGGAGAATCGAGCCAAAAGGCTTCGGCAAAGTCGGACGAAGGTGAGAGATTTTTGCCAAGTATAGGATGTGTCGACGTTCGGAAAGGTTTCTCTCTCTCTCTCTATTTCTTTCTCTACCTCGACGTTGTTTGTTGATGATTTTCCAGGAAGTTTCCGCTTCGCGTGAGGTTGTTTGCTACTTTTGATTTGTCTTGCGTATACCTCGTGAATTTAAACTTCAAACGAGGTTGGTACGATATAAAAGACGCTTTGCGTCTATATGAATTTCTTATACCCACGTTCGGATCATCGCTGCCCTTTTAAAACCAAAACGGTTAACCGAAAAAAGCTCCCCTGGATTAAGCCATCAGCTGGAGTACAAGCCTAAAGTAGAGAAAAAAGAGCACGATAAGGAGTCGTCCGAAAGTGCAAAAGACGCAGAAATGGGGATAGCAGAGTCGCTGGACAGGAAGTAAGGAAGTGCAGAGGAAAGCAAATAGAGGCAAAAGGAGGACAGCAAAAGGAGAAAAAAAGCTCTCGCGCGATAGAGAGAGAGAAAGCTCTGCAATGCCGTGGTACTGCGAAGGGGGAGAGAACCAGATGCGACGTCGAGAAGCAGGTGGTGGCACGGGACCAAGGCAAAGACGAATTTGCTCTCTCTCTCTCTCTCTAATCTCGGCCTTATTTGCGAATTTCGCATAATTTACTCGGTGAATCTTCTCTTATACCGGCTAATCTGTTGGTTTTTCAAATCAACCTCAAACATCCGCGGTCTATGTATATAACAACTTCTTTTGAATATTTTAAAGTCCTTTTTGAACACTGTTTGTTGTCAAAGCAGAGCCTCTAATCAACCTGGTGTATGCCTAGAGGAATCAACGCGTGTAAAAAATAATTGCATCGCTAATAAAACCCAGTGCGTTCACTTTGCGTAACATCCAATCAAAATCGGTTTGCCGTGTCGTAAAAAAAAGAGTCCGCATTCAGCAAACGACGAGGGAGCAAAAAAAAGGGCGGAAAAACAACGAATGTTGCTCGCTACTGCGAAACGCTGTTACGTGTTCTCGTTTTCCGTGATTAAACGAGCCGTGCTATGTGGAAGCAGACAGAGAAAACGCGAATGGGGAGGACAACTTAGCGCTAAAGTATTTATTTTCCGGCTTGACTTTGTCAAGCTGTCGAAAAATTTTTTTATCACGATCGTATACGCGAACTGCGCTGCGCAGTGTGTCATGAAAAAAAAAAAAGAAATAACGGATAAACGAAGCTTTTAAAACGAGGACTGTCAATGGTCTAACGAGAACGACTGATTTTTCGTACTTCGAGGCAAGTTTGTGATAGATGACACCGGCTTAAGTCCGGGATAAAGCGGGAATTTTTTTTTACCTAAGAAGCAATTTAGAAGGCACGATAAGAAGGGTCGTGGAAATATGAAGGAGAAAAAAGATAAACGGAGATTTTGCTTGAGACGCATTTGTTATGGGTATATATATACGATTTGAAATAAAAACGATTTATCATGTGGGGCATGAGCGCTTGATTTTAAAGCTACGTAGCTTTATATGAATGAATATTTTTCTAATGGTTTGTACCGTTGCTGGTATTGCGGATACAATTTCAAAATGTAATTGATATTAATTTTGTGTACGAATAAACAGTAGCGTCAATATCAACAATTATACCTGTACTCACTGTAACTATGACGATGCAATCCGCATATTCGTACAATAGCTGTAATTGTTATTTCTCTCTAAAATTACACTATAACGCACACATAATTCAATTGAGCTTGAAAATTCATTGCACAGCCGCAAATATTCACCGTAGAATAGCATTAATCCGCGCGTGTCGTAGCGTCGCGCGTTACTACTCCAATTCTCATCTCAAATTTAAATTCGAATTAGCGTCTCGGCTTACTTAGTTTCCCCCGTATCCTCGTCACTTAACCCGAATACGCTTTAAAAATGAAGCAGCAGTTCTAAAGCCTCTCGCGTGAATAATATTCCCTGCTGCAATCAAGGAATACCCCAACGGTTATACCACTACATTTTTCCTCTCGAGCCACTGCAGCGATGATTCTTCAAGTGCACTGGACGATAGGAAATTCTCTCTTTCATTTCGAATTCATCGAAGTTCTTGGTACGGCAAAGTTAAATACGGAAAGAGATAAAAGAAGGAGGATCGAATATCTCTCGAGGTTATATTGCGCATAATTAAAATCATCGCATAATATCCTCGAGGAATAAAAAGACAGATGCTAAGTCGTCGTCGGCTGCTATACGGATTTACGCGGGTTCGTTGAAAAGTAATATACCCTTCAGCGAATTTCCATTCGAACGTGAACTGAGCTTTTTGAGCATGATGTCGAAGTAAAAAGGAGAACTGCCGAAAAATGCAACGAATTTTCCTTATCGTTTCCTTCGAGCGCGGAAAGGGCTGCGGACTTGTGCGTCCGCATATTTTACAGAGAACGTGACTTTCTCGGGTAGTAAATTTTCGCACCGCCTCGTTGTTTTAACACAAGTTCAATTATTGGATTCCGATATAACACACAGCGTCGAGGCGGAAATATACACGCTGCTCTCTCCTGCGCATGCAAAAAACTGTAGCTCGTCGTGAGGGAAAAGAGAACTTGAGAAAGCGTGAAAAAAGCTCGACGAAGCGGGAAATCGAAAATCGAGCTTCGATGAAAAGCAGGACGATATAACACCGCCTACATCGAATTAAGCATCGACACATCGCGCGTCAAGTGCAGCCGCGAAAGTATAAAAAATAAGCTCCAATTTGTACCTAATTGAGAGCAACACTGCGATATGCAACGCAGTACAGTAGCTTGGAATAAATAATTCAGTGAGCGACGAAAAAAAAAATAATAATAAATAAAGTAACAGGGGGCGAGAGACAAAAAGTCAGCGAACGACGGCTGCATTCAAATTTTACGAGCGCGCAATATCCGTCATGCTCGCCGCAGAGCCGGTTCTGTAAATACAGTCGGTGGCGGACTCTGTATTCGGGCGACGAAGCTCCTTGTTTTACGGCCCCCGCATAGCAACCCCTGGATTCGTGTACGTACACGGATTATGCTCCTGTTTGAAGATTCGAGGAGAGAGGAGGGGAGGGAAGCAATAAAAAGGACACTCTTGTTTGAATCTGTATTGTGAATGCTGAGTTTCGATGCTGAATCGCGCGCGAGGCATTTATGCAGTTGCTTTGGGGAGGAAAAATTTGGTGTTTCGATTGATTGGGCATTGTGTGAAATGTTATGTTCATTGACATGTTCTAATGAAATCCGGCTGGCATTTCCGAGCGAACGATGGATATTGGCGTAGTTGAAAGTAGATTAAATTTGCATGATTATTTAGGTAATAATCGTTGCCATTAGTTTAGAGAGAAATGCACTACTCGATGAAAAATATTAATTGTCTGGCATGTGCATACGAGTGAATACAAATCAAAATCAAATCGCAGCTCGACAAATCCAGATAAATGATTGAACCGCTATAAATTAATTGGATAATTCCAATTTCACGCGGTGAAAAACAAGAAACGTAGCAAAGTAATAAACGTAACATATACAAACACCCGCAGTATCTCTCGATATACACTCGTGCTATATAAATACACACTACCCCAGCTAAAATCAAAGCAAGCATCACAAGTAACAACAACAGCGAGACGGAATTAATTAATGCCCTTCGATAAGCGTACTTTCCTCTCCAAAATTACATCCCATAGCTGCAGCAGCAGCAGCAGCAACAACAACAGCATCAGACACAGCTCTCGTCCTATCTCGAAGCTATCTCTGACCGAGCGAATCGAGCCAACGCCGCACTCGAAATTCAATTGTAACTGGGCGCAGGCTGCATTTCGACTCGTTAAACTGGCACACAGCAGTCGAGGCTTAAACTCCGGCACGTCGCTCTGTCGCTGCTGCATAATTGATGGGACATTCTTCATCCCCCGTGTGCGCGCTCCAGTTTGACACTGCCACCGGCGTCGATGGATATTCCTGTACAACAGATGTTGGTAGCCGCGACGTGTGCGGAACCGTGTGGACGATACTTTAGCAAATTGCCTACTGGAATAGGCTCAAGTTTCTCTTTGATTGGGAGGTGGGATTTTTTATGTATAATTGATTGCGAATTGCTATGGTTATACCTTGGCTGATCATACTGAACAGAATGGTATTGCGTCATCATCAACCCAATTAACGTTATTATGTATTTTTGAATGAACTATACGAAGTACATTAACCCAATTAATTTTCGAGTTTCATTAATGTAACATAAATTTTATGCATTTACGGATATAAATTTAATCAGAAAAACAAGGAACGTGTTCATTAATTTAAATGCATTTTTCTGTTCCAGGTATGATTTCAGTTTTCTCTCGATATACTGCATCGCATTATTCATGGCTGTCGGTAATGTAGAATATGTATCATAAGCTGCCTTGTTGTTATGAAAATACACAGATCGATGTTTTATTAACAAAGGGTATTGTATTATTGTAATGACCGATGGAGAATATACGTTGACATCAATAATTAGGTCATCATTAATCAGAGAAATTGAGAGGTGCGTAAATATAAACAAACCTGATTGAAAGAGATTTTCAACCATAAGAGAATTTCAGAAGCGCATTTAATCCTGTTTTTCATATCAATAGTCTTGCTCTTTCTCTGTTTCTCTCACTTGCTATGGAATTTCATTCCCCGAAATTTCAGCAGAAGCTCAGCTTCAGCCGCTTCTTTGAGCGCATCATCTTTCGCAAGAACGATGCCACGTGATTAAAGCCCGTGCGAGTCACCTCTCTTCGTTTCCACCTCTATACCTCTTTCTCTCTCGTCTCGCGGAAATATTGTTCTTGAGAGGGTCGCTGAAATTCATTTCCAGGTGAGAGATCGAGCTCAGACGTCTTTCGCGTCAACTTCTCTGCTGCTACAGCCGTAGACGCTTTCTGCATTTCTCCTCGCGAAAATATTGTTTGAAATGGTTAGACCCTAACGGGCGAACGTCTGGGATGGAGATAAAGTTTTGTGGGTATTTCGTTTGGGAATTTGTGCGTATTTTATGAGTGTAATAACACCATAATTCTGCGGTACTGTTTTGATGTATAATAAATTTTTATTACACGAATTTCAAGTATTTCACCATTAATGCTCGACCGTGACTGCTGTTCCGAGAATCCTCGTTGAATTCAAATTACAATTTTGATTAGGAGGTCAGATCCTGCATGCATCATTCATCTCTCTCTCTCTCTCTTTGGTTTCCAAATCAAAATTTCAAATTCCCTCAGTTCTCCGGCAAACAAATTAACTGTTTACGTCGAAAGATCCCTCCAAGCACTTACCCAAGATTAAGACGCAAATTAATTTCGCGCAACCCCATCTCCTCTCCACTACTCTTATCAGTTTTTTTCCCTCCTGGCCGACTCGCCTAATAGTCCCAATTTTTCACCCTCTTACGCCCAGATCCCCATCGCATCCCTTCTCTTACCCTATCTCTCTTCCCTTTCCTATAGCCTACATAGACATATATACAGCTCAGTCTCACCTCTTCCACTTCCCCCCGTTTCATTTTCCTTATTCACCTCTCTGCGAGAGCGCGCTTTATTCGCTCTCGATAGTCGAGATATCGTAATGGCATTGCGGAAACGGAGGATTCTCCGCGGCTGCAATTCGAAGGGCTTATCGACCAATTGCATCCAATACGTTAGAAAGCTTCTTCCCTCTCCCCCATCACCGAGTGTGTGTCACACACTGTCTCGTACGCGAAGTTTATTTATCGATTCCGCACCTTCTTTATGCACACGCGAGGCAAACTTATTAGTAAATGCACCGCGCTCAGTATCGAAGAGAAAAGTTTTTGCGCCTCTGCAGAGTCTCTGGACTGTCTCTCCTCTCTTCTTATTTTCTTGGCGAACGTCTAGAGAAGATTACACGAATGCGAGCTTTCGCTTCTTTAGAGACTCTGAGTCATGCCATTTGTTTGAGGCTTTATTTTTTTCCCCTGAATCCCATGGTATGCTGGTAGTAGGTGTGCCCAGAGATTCGATCAAATTGAATCTCTTTTATATAATGTGGATTGTGGACGTATAATTATTTCATCGCAGCGCACTGACTCTGAAATTGCGGTTTTCATGCTTCTGCATGTTTCCCATCGGTCAGCTGCGCGAGTTGACAGTCCGGTCTGTTCTCCCACTTTTAATTGCATTAGTCGAACTCTGGCTAATTGCGACATCTGCAGCGAAAATTGCCAACTCGTCTGACCGCATTCGCCCATAACTACTGATATTCACTTACCAATCGTATATCATTTTCATCTCGCCATCAATCAAGTCTTTTATCATCTCAAACCAGTGATGAATTTCACCATAACAGCTCGTTCAATCTAACGGTAGTAGAATTAACATCCAACTTCATATCTCGAGAAAAGCCTTTCGCCTGTCGACGACTGCCGCCTTTCGGTGTCGGAGACAACGCCGGACTCTGCACTTAATCCTCGTGGCGCGCGCACTGTACTCGTCCGCGGCAGGATCTGTCAGCCACACGGTGAAACTCTACCTCCATCCGCACCTCGTGTGCGGGCTTAATCGCTGCTGAACGTCTCACTCGGGAGAGAGATTCGCTGCTGACATTGATTGCACTGTGCGAGATAAAGTATGCCGGATGTGGAAGACTTTTTGCTGGAGATTATTGCGGGCTTGAGTTTGTTTTTGGAGATGAATTCATTGTTGGAATCAAATTGAGTGTTTGATATTTCGATAGCAAAGGCACTTTGACAAAAACTGCTGATAACCAGAACGATTGCTCGTATGAAATTCGAGCGTCTGGAAATTCGAGTATCTCACAAAGCAGCCACACTAATTGTTGTTCATCGGTGTCATAATCGCGCCATCAAAGCAGTGGCGGCAACCCTTTGACGGAGCTTCCGGGTTTGCGGTCCATCAGCTCGAACAAAGTGACGGGTTGTGAAAGGGGGTCACGACGTGGCGAAATTAATTGGTCTAAGAATCGTCGAGCGAATATATGGATAACTTTTAGTTTCCTATGCTGATGCTCTTACGGCGCAAAACATTTGTATAGATGAAAAATGTGACACTATTTTAAATGGATACTCAGGAAATAAAAATATCGAGAAATCGTAATACAAACTTAAATAATGGGTATACGTGTTGTGTGTATTATTTTTACAGTGATTTTTACTTTTGTTCTATTTTCATATTCTATTTCTGTATGTGAATTATTGAATATTTTCATATGCTTGTACAAGTATGTATATCTTGTTTGTAAACGAAATTCACAATAAAATGTTTGCATTTCCACGTTATTGGCAATGCAAATATTCGCATAAAAGTAATTTAATATTTCAATGTTCGGATGTCCAACGTATACTCTTCAAAGACGCCATTTATTTCGTTTTCCAGCTAGTTTCTATGACAAATATAGAATTCAATTGTGAAAGTACAATACACAAAATGAAAAAAAATCCTATCGTCCCCAACCTGATGTTTAGCATCGCTTTGTCGTCACCCAAGAGTTCTTCGGCGAAGACACGAAAAAGGAATGTTGGTTTTGACAGCCATCCAAGAGCTATAAGCCTTGAAATTCACACTCTCAAAATACACCGTTGTTGCCTATTTCTAAATATCCCACGTCTAAATAAACCCACCGCGTGTTGTGTGTATCATCAAACAATTTATGTTTTCGGGTCAACGCTCCTCGAGACGTCGGAATATTTCTTACGAACGTCGGACGCGTTGTGACTTGGACAAAAATTCGACGTCCGACAAAGACATTGATTATTATTTAAGAAAAACATCGTCTTCATTCGAAGTAAGACATGACGCGAAAAAACATTTCCGAGACCTATTAACCCGACTAATCCGACCTCGATAAAGTCCCGGAGCTGAAAAGAGATTACAACAATCGTAATAAGGGCAAGAAACGAAGAAGCAAGAAGCGACAGTAGCAAAAATCCGGGGAACGCGACAGTTGGAGGCTTCCGCTCGCGCGATTATTATTTCTTCGTGGAAAGTTGGCCGGGAGCCTGGCCGACTGCCAAAATATCTTGTTGACTCAAACTGGATTCCGCGTCGGAGTAGATAAGCCTTGGGCGTACTGTGTATAGGGGTGTATATATATATATAGACATTCGATCGATCGCGTATAGTTTTTCGCGCCGCTGCGCTTATTTTTCTCCCTCTCTTTCTCGTGTTTTCAAGTTTTTTCAACTATAGCGTTTCGTTAATTTTTTTCACGGGGATATAGCGCAATGTGGTGATGAATACGTAAATATATGGATATCGCAGAGGGAAAAATGAAACGTGTTGCTTCGAAAATCGGAAGTGTATGCTTTCGTAGCGCAGTGCTGTATGATTTTTTGTTCGTTTTATTTGGACGCTGCTTCCTGTGTAAATATACGACGTCGATGAAATCTTTTTACCTAATGCAGGTGAAAACCATAAATCATATATCGTTCCGATATTCTCTGTATTTAATAAACTTATTTTTGCACGTAAACAATTCAATGAATTAAAAAAAATAATAATAAACAACACGTCTTCATCATTGCAACGCCACACCTTTCAATCTACACACAAACTCATCGACCGCACCAAACGCATCATTTCCTCTATACGCGCATGTCGAGGAAAATATCCGTCCAGCCGTCGAAGTAAGTCGACTGCTTTTTTCGCTTCTGTCATCCATATCCCAGTCTTCGATATCACTCGCCCCACACAAGTGTATATCCGCGCGTTACACAGAGACGCTATTCTCGCAAGATGTTTTCGTCAACGCGATATTGGCTTTTCCATCCAATTTCGCGTCCTCCAGGACTAAGCGGCCGTTTTTTCGGTTTCGATTCCACACAGCTGCAATTTCTCGCGCGGCGGAGACAAAAAAGAAACGACGGGTCCGGAGGAGACTTTTTGCCCGTTCCTCCGGCAGATGTTGCGTCCCCCTGATGTTTCCAGCGCTTCAAGATGCGATTGTCAATAAGCACGGGAAATGCGTTTCTTATATGTATATGCCACTTTGTAGGCGCTCGCGTTATATACCGTGGGAGGAGAAAATTCGATGGAGCTATTGCTTCGTATTCTACTGATTGATTTGGCAAAAAAAAGAGATGATGACATAATTTTATCAAAATTGACTTGGATTTGAAAAAACTCGATATTTTTTACTGATTTCGGGCGTGCGTTATTTGAAAATAATATAATGTATAGATCGTCGATCGGATTGAAATATCTCGCCATTCGAACAGAAAAGAAAGAAGCGAATAAATTGATATCAGAGATACGGAGCAATTGCGTTTCATCGTATTTGACCGAGGCAAACGCGCATGCAACTGTTTAAGCGCTATCGAATAATCGAGCAAACATCGAGCCATGTTGATTAATGAAATTTAACTCGATATATGATTTTCATAAAACTTGAAGCTCAACGCTGCAGGCTATATACTATGTATGCTTCTATACATAATATACACATCGAGGCGTTTTATAAGCGAAACAAATATCGCGCCTTGAATATATACTACACCCCTCGTATCTTTCCACTTGTGAGCTATACATCTGCCATAAAAATTTAACTGGATTCGGACTATCTTTATACGAGATAAAAATTGAGTTTTAAGCTCCGAGACTACTCTCGCTTTATAACTCGTCGTATAAAAATTGTTGCAAACTAATCAAATTTTTACGGACACGCGCACAGTCGCCTCCTTGCAACTACTGCTGGGAATTGATGAAGTGCGTCGTAGCCCCCTCTTTCGCTCGCTGAGTGTATACATATATGTATTATATATATACGTCGAGGGGGAAAAAATGATGAATTAAAAGGAGTTTATGGACTCATCCCGATTATTTCTCGTATAAATCCTCCTTAAACTTTGAAGAATCGCTCGCTTCTACAGCAGCGTATCAAGGGCATTTCCAATATTTTTCATCCGTAATACCAGGCTTCTCGCGCGGAGATGCTGAATTTATCGTTCGCTGTTATTAAATCGATATTATTTTCACGACGTTCTATGTATACCACTACAAAATGTTCAATTTTATCATCAAGATATCGGCAGCCTGACTAGCATTACACTTGAAACCTAATTTTGGTCGACTGAACTGAGGAAAACTCTTAGTCCGTATATATTTAGCCGTTCGCAACTATGCACGCGCTCGGCTACTTAACCCCTTTGTGACCGCAGAGTTTGCCTTTCCGCATGCGCGCATCTCTTTAGAGAGAGGGAAACGACGTTGTCTGTTTTTCCAAGCGTGGGTTAACCCTTTTTCCATCCGTTTGTTTGCCTTCGGCCACGACGCGCGCGCGCATTTTCTTTTCAGACGTGAGCTCTTTATTTTGTATCGAAAGGAGTTGAAAAAAAAGTGACGAGAAGAGGGGCCGACTACGAAAATAGACGAGGAAGAGTGTTTTTCTTCGCGACTCGAACGCTGTTGTTGCCCTCTTACGTTGCATATGTGATGTAAGGTTATGTGTCTGCTTTTTTTAGCCCTTTTAATTTGTAGAGTGTGAGAGGCTTTCGATTTTTTTTTAAAAGGTTTTCGGAACAGTTTTGGTCACTACGGTAGATTAAAATATTTTAAAATGTCACTAAAGAAATAATATATACTATGCATGTTATCACAGACATTTATGAAACTCGAGGCATAAATAATTATAAACACTTTCCTTTCAAACTCCTTCGCGTGAAATAACTGAAAAGAAACTTCAACCGCCGGAAAAAAATAAAATTCTAATACGCGGGATGACTCACATATACTACACAGAAAAAAGCCGTCACTTGTCGTGTTGTCGGCTTTCGAGCGGTCAAGTGGCCGAGACCCCGAAAAAAAAGTCGCACAGTAGCCCGGCCTCTCGAGCCACTTTTCAGAGAAGAACCGTGTCAGAGCCGTCGTGAAAGAAAGCTCCGAATATCACCAAGTGTGTTTGCTCTCTCGGCCCAAGGCCGCGGCCTTGTTGAGGTGCGAAGTTGGAAGAATCCTTGTTTTGTTGCTTGATGAAGATGCGAGACTTGACCAGGAAAGTGTAACAAGTTCGGACTGTCGACACTACTACTGTTATTATACTAATTGTATAGCCCTCTTTGTTTTGACGATGATCATTTTATGGATATAGTTGGATTATAGGCTGGCCTCCCGAAAGTTTTCTGTTAATTATTTGTAGCTGTCTCTGCAGATTATTCTGATGCGGTAATCCGTTAAGTAATACAAAAGTTTTTGTAATATTTCTATCAATGAAAATCTTTGTTTCGACGCGGTGATTTTTATTAACTACATCAAATACACACTGGCAAGTCCATTAAAACAACGTCATCATCGAATTAAAATATGAAGATTGAATTTTAGTTATTACGAGGTAACGCTCGCTAGTATAGATTACATTTGGAGTTTGATGGTCGTCAGTTCGCATATCCGATTGATGCCAAACAATCCGAGAGCGAGTGTTGTTCGTTTGCGTCCGCGATCCGACGAGCAATTGGATTCCTCTTAGCGACCGGCCGTGTCGAATTGAATTTCCAAAAACGTCAGGGATGTCGCGCGATTTTCCATCACCGAAAAATGCCGGAAAATGCACGATTTTGTTCGTTACATTTCAGTCGATTAAAAAGTTTGTTCCTAAAAGAAAAAAAACAGGGTCCATTCGTTCATATATAAAACCACATAATCCCAAGCCATTAATCTTCAAGACAAAGACGTCGAAAAAAAAAAAAAATCGCTGCTTTGCATGATCCCGCAGTAAAAGTTGGACAGCGGCGGCGATATTCCCAAGCGGTTCCGAAAACGGATGTTTTAGCTTTCCGATTCCCTTGCCGATTTTCCAACGTCTTTCTTTCCTCCCAACGAAATATGCTGCTGCACACACGGCGTCGCGAAAAACAACGACCTGCATTTCTCGAAGAATTATTGCCGTTTCAGTACGCACGCGCGAAATTTTCAAATCTATCTCTCTCCTTGTTTGCAAATATAAAAATTCACTGAATTATCCAGAATGTTGTCTTCGAGTAGACCAAGTGTTGGGAATTAGGTAGTGTGTGGTTCGATACTGGAAATCCGACCTTCGCGTCCGGTGGAGGCTGGCTTGAACTTTGCCTCATAAACAAGAACAACAACAACGGGGCCGAGAAACGTCGAGCAATAATTGATCGAACGTTCGATCGTTCAGCCAACTTCCGGAGTGGGGGTTCCGATAATGAATTTATGATGCATCGTTTATTTACGGCGCTCCAAGTTTTGATTTCCGATCTCGTAAAGCGCTTGTTTACCCTCTCCCCTCTCGGAACTTAATGGATTGTGGCTTCCGTTAATGCCTTTTGCACTCGATAGCCAAAATTGCTGACATATTTATACATCGTCGTCGTTCGGCAAAAATATATACGGCCGTCTTCCGGTTGCACTTTTTGCATGATGCTCTATTTAACTGGATGTATAGGTACGTCACGCAGGGTGAGTAAATAATTCACTGGCTTTTATTTTTTATTCAGCGAACGATTGAAAGTGTCTGGATGAAAGTTTCGATACACTTTCAGGAAAATTAATCGCACGTATCTGTCGGATCGTCACGCGAGTTCTTACTTTCTTTTTGTCACTTACAACGTCATCCATCACGCCAAGCTTCTTGCGAACTTTTTCCTCCAAGCTTCGTGCGTTGCGCGCAGTAGTGCATTAAGTGCGCTCTGTAAAAAAGACACGCGTCCTAATGTTCTTTTTTCGTTTGTCCAAACTGCCCACGTCACCTTAAACTCGCATGAAAAAAAGCCACGGGCTCCTGAAGCTATTAAAAGATGCGAGCGCGGAAATAAATATTCATCACAAAGGACAAAGTCGACTCGTATAATAAAGAAGCGCGTGCGACGTCGTAGAACACGCCCATGACATTTTCATTCGCGTATGAGGCCAGATATAAAATTGCAGTCAGTGCGCATGCCAGATGCAGCGCTCGATGTACTTACGAGACGCGACTTTGAACGCGAGCGTTTATACCCACGGGATTCGTATATACACGATGTGTCTGTATAATATGCTTCACGTAGCAGATGAAAAAGAAGATTTGAAAATGCTTGTATGCACGAGGAAGAGTTTATAACGCCGAATTTTCAAGTAGAGAAGCTCGAGTCTGTTCAGACGCGGCGATAAGTAGAACGAGAAAAACTTGCCGACTGTTAATAATTTTAAGTATTGTATATAGGTATATATAATGACAGAGTGACCTACAAATCCAGAGCGCGCAATAAGGAAAAAAAAACTGCGAACTCGGCAAACATATCCGTAGGTATAATATAAACGTCGCCGATATCTTTAAATGGAAAAGTCAGAAGTACAAGGGGATATAGAGGGATAAAGCTCGCATAGGCAAATCGCTCTCAGCGCGTTATTACCTGGGAGAGTCCTCCGCAACTTTCCTCTGCTTTCTCCTCGGGGAATTATTCATACGCCGGGAGTGCAGCTCTAAGATACGATATTTATGCAGATTCTGCCGGTCCTCCTCTCGACACAACTTTTGCCGGATGGTTTTTTTTTCCTTCTTTTCGCTCTTATATAGAGAGACGCGATGAGTTTTGAAATTAAAGTCGTTTCTCGATTGTTGTCGGCGTTGGGTTGTTAGAGGGAATTCAATCTGTCTTTCGCGGCGAGAATTACGAATAGTTTTGGAATGGAGTTAGTTGCGCTCTATTATTAAAGGCTGCCAGTTTGGAGGGATTTTTTTTTGTATTGTGTTTGTACTGATGTTGAGCGAACGTCAAGGATATAGCTTTAAACACCGACCACTCGCTTATCAGCTCAGCCAATGCAATCCTCGCAGAAATAATGTCTCGAAATTTTAATAAACGCACAAAAGAGTGATACAGAGCCTCGTCGCTCGCGCGAACTAACTAAGCGCCGGCAAATTGCTTGACAAAGTCCTGGCCCTTGTGCCAGAGGTACCCTTTTAAAAGGCTCTTCGCGTAATGAAGAGACGTTCAGTCGTCTTCGTCGTCGGCGTCGTCGGCGAGTCCTCCTTGGCAAAATCAGCGTCGAAATAAGCGGCTAAAAGAGAGGCTCGAGAAGAACCGCCCAGCCGCGAAACGAGGACGCGAAGAGAGAGATGGATGCTTTAAAATTATTGACCCATCCTTCGTTTTCGGTCGGATGAGCCTGGAAATTCGTAATAATGCATTTCTATTTTCTTTTATCGGCTGCTCTACTTCCGCGCAGTAACGCTGCTGCGTTTCTTAATTTACTCACCGAGTGAATATTTACAGCCCTATTTATCGATGAATCGCTCGTAAATCACCAAGAGAATTTTATCAGACTTAATAAAACAAGATAATTTTCAAGTGCAATTTTCTCGGGCTGCATGCGTGCGATAGATCAAGATGTTTTCGCAGCCCTTTATTGCACGAGAATAATAACGGCGACTGGCGTGTACGTGTTCTCAAAATATTCCGCATAAATTACCCGGAGCATTTCCGAAAAATGTGTCGGAAGCAAAAACAGAGACTGAATAACGGCCGGTCAAAAAAAAAAAGGAAAAGAAAGAGACGGAACGAGGTCAATAACTCTCTTTCGAGCGCGTGTGTTTACTCGAGCCTTTCGAGCACAGAGAGGAGCATCTTTATCTTCTCCTGGGGGTGCGATTAACTCTGATTTACCTCCGCATGCGCTGCTCGCATATACGAGCTATCAGAAATTGCCATCCGAGGCTGGGGATTAATGGTCAGCCGATATTTATGCGTGACTGCCACTGCGTCGCTCGTGTGTCCGACAAAGCAGCAGCTTTTTCGGCTTCGTAGGATTTTTCTTCATTTACTGCTTTCAATTATATTATATACTCCAGAGAGATAGAAAGAGAGAGAGAAGATTCCAAGCTTCCCCTCGAAAATATTTTCGTTTAATTCTCTCTTCCGCATAAATCCATATACCGCTTTTCCAAGCGTGAAACACAATTTTCTTTTTTCGACGAGTTCATCCCTGAATTATAAAATTCTTCAAGGCGAAAGAGAGAGAGAGAGAGAGAGAGAGAGAAGCTCTAATGTACTTAATCCTCCGGAGAAACATTTTGGGATAAGGTTTTCAGCTGTTTTTTCCCCAAGCTTTCTCATTTCACGCTGCTCGGGCCTTTAATATACCGAGCACTCAAGTGGATGGACGTCCGCGCGTCCTCCTCTTCCACGAGCGCGACCAGAAGTCCTTTTTTTTGGAGAGGAAAGTGAGGAATTGCGAAGTGAGCGTCGCCGGTGGAATTAAACGAATTTAATTTTGTTAAAATCACTTTTTCTCCGGCGTTCAATGAATCGGAGAATAGTTTTGACGATTTCTTTTTTTTTCGTCGGAGAAATAAGGGCGAGGATTGTGGCGAGTAATGCTTTCGTTTTAGGGCCTTCTCGCTCTTTCGCCGAATAAAAGCTCAAAAGCGCGCGCTCTACTCTTTTTATTTTCATCCTTTAAAGGGTATATTTTTCTTTACAATTTGCATGAAAGGTGAATGCCCACGGCTATAGGTGTGCAGCGGCTCTCTTTCTTCCCCTCCAACTGCTCGCTTAAGCCGCAAAAACCGTATTATTGTTTAGAGTCGAAAAAAAGTATGGATTAAAAAAAAAAAATTTGTTCCCGCTCGCGAGTGTTGCACGCTTTGCCGCGCTGAAATACAGTGGGAAATATATTTCTTCTTTCCACGCTGAATAATATTTCCAGAAATAAAGTCGTTGACTTTTCCTTTAATATCCTTGTGCGTGTGTGTGTAAGTCCGAAAGAATATTTTCCTTTGATTGAAAAATAGCGAAAAATTGTCCTCTATAATAGCGAAGGAAGAAACAGCCAAGACTCAAAGGGTAATTTGATAAACTAGAAAAGCAAGTTTGAAAATTAAGGAAGCAACTGCAGCAGTGGCAGACACGAAGAGGGCTACGAACTCCGTATATATACCGACTTCTAAACTTTTTCTCATTTGTCGCTACTTCAATCTTTCTCCCCTTCTCCCTTTCTTTCCGTCTCGCTTACGCTCTCGTGTTATATACCCTCTTCTTTCCGTCTTTTTCTCGCGCTTCGCGACACAGTGTGTACATGCACTCTAAAGAGTACGCGACTTTTTTTTTTAACTGACCATTAACGCGAGAAAAAGAGACGAAGAAGGTCCAGGGTGAAAAGATACGGCGCAAGCTTGTGTACGTGTGTAAACGAATGAGTAAAAAAAGTCGAGGTAAGGAAGAGAGAAAAAGTCGGAAAAATTGAGCGACGCTCGTTCGTCCGTCGAAATGACACACACTTTATCCCGGAGTATGAGTAGTGACTGTGACATTTTTTGTTCCTTTCGACGAGTCAAGTGCGCCGTATGATGGTACAGGTATATACGGACACACACACACACAGACATAAATCTACGCTTTTTTCCACGAGGAAGTGGATCTCGCGTGAAATTCGAGAGCTCGAGGAAGAGCGGAAACATGAGTCTTCGACGTCTGCAACTATCTCTGTCGCGTGGGAGTGTATAATATTTTCGAAAAATTTTGCCGCATAGGAAGAAACTCGAGAACGCGATTTCACGTGTCACCAAGCAAGCTTGA
The DNA here is from genome assembly GCA_900474305.1 of Cecidostiba fungosa. Taxonomy (NCBI): domain Eukaryota; kingdom Metazoa; phylum Arthropoda; class Insecta; order Hymenoptera; family Pteromalidae; genus Cecidostiba; species Cecidostiba fungosa. The sequence goes on along the minus strand of UCOJ01000235.1, from coordinate 69,345 downwards.
CTGTGTGGTTGTATCTCAGAAAAGTATAGATAGTATTGCGTTCTGATTTAGAAATCGTTAGGTACATCCAAGCTGACATAGTAGACGAAATGAAAATTCGATTCTGCCGCAACGATTCTCGTTAAAAAAAAAGTGCTGCTGTAGTACCCGCCAAACAGAATTAAAACCGTTTCTCGTTTGAAAAGCCGCTAAAAAATTCGGAAGCCACGCCGTGCGGTTTCGAGCGTCTGATTGCGTTGTTCCGTTCGAGTTGAAAACACACGCATGCAAGCTCGACTGTATATCGCCGTGTCGAAATTAGGACGCGAGAGAGTGAGTACGTATTTGGGGAAAATTTCAGCTTGATAGAGATAATGACCGCGCGGATCGACTTCATTGGATTAAGCGAGTGATCGTCACGCGGATATGTGTCAGGATTTTTGTGAAATTGTCTTTTTTTTTGTCACGCCAGTTGATGGTGGGGTCGCGTGAGATGAAATAGTAATGCGATTGACGTGCGGGTTTCGACTGTGATGTGCTCGCGGGCGAATTTTTAATTGCGTCTTTAATCGTTTTACCTGCATCTGTTTGGAAATAAAAAGAATTTTTTTATCGAGAAATACGGTAAACTTGATAAATGTGATTCTATTGCATTAATATTACGATGAATGCTGGTAACCAAAAATCCCGAATTTCGAAACTACCGTACAGTAAAAAAAAGAGCCTCGAACTTTTCCATGCATCGACACAACCCTTGGGAATGGCAAAATACCGTTGCAGCTACACAAGACAAACGATCGGAAACAATCCCTCGTTCCTTAAGCTCGACGAACTTCGAAACTCCGTTGAAAAAAAATCCTCTACTATACCTCCCTATACCTCTATAAACATATCACTGAAAGATTCATTCGAAAGTTGCATCTATATGCACACGCGGGTGGTATAAACGCCGCGAACTTTCATAGACGACTGAAGCTCGTTCCTGTTTGCACCGCCGCCGAAAAGTTGCTTCCCCCAGATTTCATCTGTCGAAGTTGTTGGCGCATCGCTCTTGGGAAAATGCTTTCACTGTGTGTGTATGTATGTGTCTGTGTCGAGTGCAGCAAGTAGGTCGAGCACGCGTCGGTCCCTTCCGGCTTCCGGCGGCTCTGCTGATACGATGTAACGTCGAAGCGACGGTGAGGAATGTCTGCAGTGCGTTGTACTGATCGAATCTTTGGTTATACCGGATTCTAAAATTTGAAGGTTGTCTGCGAGGCGTTTCTTTTTTTTGCGGTGTGGCAAACAATATTTATTTCGATACGAGATATAATTCGGGTTACACGATTTTTAGAGGGGAAACTTGTAAAAAAAACCATCGACATGATTTAATACTTTAAATTTTTGCGAATTAAACATGTGTGAGAAGAGGGAAGTATTTAGTCTTGCGAAAGGAAATAATTTTACATTTTACAATGCTGAGAGGTGAAACCAATTTGTAAATGAGCGCTCACAAAGCGCTGTGATGTATAAGGTATAATTTGTTTCAAATTACTCTCTAAAATTAGTAGCTCTTCGCATTTGTTAATTAAAAAATTACCTGCCACCATTTTTGTTAATTCGTGTTCAAGGGCCCGTATAATATAATAATATAAAAAATTAATGTGTATACTTCATCATATCACTGCACGGTTGAAAAAATTAAAATATATGTAATTTTATTCAAACTCTGCAACGAAGCTTCGATACGAAATCCACGCGAATAATCACCAGCAGTAAAAATCCAAAAGAAGTACAAACAAAAGAAAAAAATATTGCGAAATAAATATACACACACAGACTCGCAGATGCGCGCCGACGCGGCTGGCATCAAAACTACGTTACGCTAATCCTGGCGCTAAGCTTTTGTTGCGAGTTTGCCGTAACGTCGGATTAAGCCCTCGGACAAATAACCCGAATCGACACTGTCGGCATACTCGATTAGCCGCACTCGATAAAGCCGCGCAATCGCTTTATATAACGCCGAAAAACCCTTCGACTAAACGAACGACCCTGCTTAAAAAGACAACTCGCGGTTTGATTTTTGCTTGATAGAAATATAGTGCGGTATATGCTCGGCTTCTTTTTGGTTTTTCAAAAACGGTATACTATTCTCGGGTTTATCGAAGGGAAAATTATCATCTATCGATACGAAGTGTAGGTACTTTTCGCGGCATAAATTCTGATTCATTATTATACATGCTTTTGACCCAACGCCTACACGTATGCGCGCCTCATTATTTTCAGGCTGAAAGCATAAATTTCAGATTTTTTACGATCTGCATAATTTATCGCTTTTTCCCAGCAGTTTCATTTCGCATAAAATGTATCAACTGCATTCATCCATTAAAACTTATGGCTACTTCTGCACGCGCAGATATTTACGGAGAACCGCGACATAAATTATTAATTAAAATATACATATTAGTCTTGAGAGGCGGACGTTATACGTTAGCCTGATAATGCATTGATAAACAGTGAGTAATTCAAGTGGAAACCGAAAGCTCAAGCGAGCTTTTTACTGGCGCGTGGACTTTAATGACTCTTAAAAGGTAATTTCGAGTTAACAGAGTCCTGCCCTGCAGTTCATGATACGAAATTCAATTAAAATCAAGCTCAACGAAGCTCTGCGAGTAAAATCGAAACAAAATCCAATGAAAATGTATATTTATCAAACCCGATACTCCAAGCACCATCTCTCATTACACATGCATTATCCACACCACAGGCATCTTAAGGTAAAGTCGTATAAGCTTCTGGTCTTAGCAAACTTAACCGGCGTCCTTATTACGAAACTTTTACGCGTCGCCCATTATTCCACCTCTCTCTCTCTCTCTCTCTCTCTCTCTCTCTCTCTCTCTCTCTTTCTCTCATCTATCGATCCACGCGTAAACTTGGCAGTAGCCCGCGTACGCGGGGATTATCGCGGGACTGCCAGTTTCGCTCGTCGGCCCTTTTATCTCCTCTCCCGGTGGCTCTTTTCATTTTCGAGTGCACCAGCTCCGCCAGAGCTGGACAGTTAACCGCGCTTTTACGATTTCGAAGAGAGCTGTTACTTTGGGGCTATTCTCTCTCTCTGTGTGTGTGTGTATGTTTTTACGGGCTAATTCCGGCCGATTCGATGGAATTAATTAGAGTATATACACATTTTGCATACTTTTTGCTATTGGAATAGTTCGGGCTCAACGGGCTTATTAGAGAAACTAAATTTACCAGGCATAATCCATCAACTGGTATATGCAGGTTCTAATAACGGAATTGTTGGTTGATTATTAACTTATCGTTGTTCGATCGAGTCAAGGCCCTTAATTAGTTCATAATCACAAGTTCAGTTGGCCACTTGCAAACTATGCGCATAATGTTAATTAACAACTATGCGCGATCGTCGAAAATTCGTCGAATTCTAATTAAAGAGCTTATTCGGGCTTGGCAAATTATGACCGTTGCACAATCGACAATTAATACGTCTGCGCATTTCTTAATGAATGAAAGCGCGAAAATTTTCCACGAACTAACTTTCCGCCGCTGCAAATATCACGAATGTCGCTCTTTTGTTCACTTTCACGCCAACCGTGAACCAGCTGCAGTAGTGTTATAAATTTTACGTCGCACCTAGCGCAGATACTGAAATTTCTTCGGCACTGGCTTTGTCCTCTTTATTGATAATAATATATAAGCCTCTAGAAGTATATTACACGCAGGCAAATGTTTGCGGAGCTCTTCTCTTCTACAGTCGAGTTACTCGATTCGCCAGGGCATATAATAATTGTGCGCGAGTGTTTACGTGGGAATTAAATTGCGGCGTTGGATGTGCGAGCGCTTTGTCTCTTTTGACTGAGCCAAGTGCATCAGAACTATTGTTGCCGTTACTGCGCGCGCCGATTGTTAAATAGCGAGAAACGAGGAGGCGAACTGCTATGCCACGAGTAGATCAATGTGCTTTGAGTATCTTTCTTTGTCTGCTGGTTCGAATGTTGTGTGGAAATTACTTTTTCTCTTAGATTTCAATTGAGTCTCAGCGATAGACTCGATATCCGTGTTATTCGAGTGACCATTAGTCGGACACTTTCCATTGTTGAAGTGACCAAAGAGGAATATTCCTCGAGAGTATACGGCAAGACTCGAACACGAAATTGTACCAATTGAACTATCAAAAATTGGAAAATGTGTCCCTCCTATAACAAGGATAACTCGGTACATCTATCTCACCCTTTCCCACCTCTTACACCGTCGTCAGGCGGACACACACCAGCGAAGTTCACGTACACCCCGGAAGCTAATGGACAAAAACGATCATCATCATCCTACTTCAGAGCCATAAAATTCTGCTGCGCGTAAAAAGCGTCTCGAGTCGATTCTCTATAGTTGCGTCCTCACGTATGACAAACAACGCATACTCTGGATTTCCCGGTGATCGCCGTTAACCTCGATCCGCGCTCGCGCATTTACGAGGCAAAGAAGCAAGAGAGAGAGAGAGAGAGAGAGAGAGAGCGAGACACCTCGTTTGCGCTTCTCGCGCCCCAGGCGTCGATCTAACGAATGTGTGCGAAGTGAAGTTTCGAGAGAAAGAGTCGTATAAGTTTTGCGAGGCTTGCGAGATTGCGTAGCGATGCTCCGAGGAAAAAGTCGCGGGGCGATTTTTAAGGGGGCGTATCGTTAGGCGATTCTCATGTGTCCGAGAATGTGGAGGAGAACGATTCGTATGTGGCTTTTGTGCATTTTGATCAATGCTTTTGTTGGAAAGCCTCATTCACAGAGTATACCTGTATACCCTCTCGAAAAACAATCCAATGGAAATTCGATGTTTATTCAAAACTTTGCATACACGGAGGAAGTCTATTTGAATCCAAATATTCGTGTTTGGAAACAAGAAGAAAGGAAAAAGAGTATTTATCAAAACAACGCTGCGATGCCGAGCGGCAAACTCCCAGCGGATAAGCAACAAACAAAAATACTCCTTCGGAAAGTTTTACCCTCCCCCGTCCGAACAAACCTCTCAACCAGAGTCAACAAAGTACTCATAACGGCGTCTCATCCGCTGCAAAAGCTCGTCCCATCGACAAACAAACTCTCCCCTACAGTCTCGACGACGCTGCGTATAAACAAAACGTATAGCTGCAGTCCACGCGACCTCATCAGAACGAGGCTCCACAGCAGTCCACGGACAAAAGAAAGGCAGAGCGCGACGATTGTTTCCGATCGCCGTCCGCGAGTCCATTGTCCCGATGTTCGTCTTAATCTAGGCGAGCCTCGTTACTCTCGCCGTAACGATACCATAGTGAGCGCCTCGATTTCGTTTCGCTATAGCCCCCCTTTTTTATTAGCGCAATCTAATCGACACGGCGGAGCCTTTGTTCTTCCCAGAGGTTTACAAGAGAGGTGTGTACCACTCCTCGGTGGATGAGAGCTTTCGAGGAGCTTTAATTGCGTTCGGAGTAACTTTATTATCTGGGGGCGGTACCCCCCTTTTTACCGTCTGTCGGTAATTCTCTTATATTTAGGGGGATCCTTTTTTTCTTGTCTACTTTACTTCGTAACGAAGCCGTGATTACGCGAGCAAAGAAGAACGAACAAAGAAGTAAGTGTTTCCCATGATTTAAGAGAGTTTTTTGCGAGTTTGTTAGGGAGTTACGGGGGCACTAACGTTTTGTCACGAAACGACGCTTTTTCTAGTCATTCGTGCCTTTATACTTACTCGAAACACTTGACGAGCGTACTTGGAAAACACTTTGACTTTCAGTCTACTTCGTCAAAATGAATAGACAAAAAAATATAGACAACTCGACATAGAGCAAAAATTAGTCTTAGAAAAGTTGAGCATCCATTTCATCGCAGATATTCAGCGAGTTCGCATATTACCTACCTCGCAACAAACTACCCACTTCTTCACTTTTAATTGTGAAATAAAATGCATCCCCCGTGCTCTCCGCGTGCCAAATCCTCGACTATTCACGCGCACAATAGTTCAACGACCCCCCTGCAGCTGTGGAAAAAGTCGTTTGCCCCGGTGTCTGCGTGCTTTTTTTATATTCTGAAACATCGCGCAGCCGACGATAACGTAAAAAATTAGCTGTATGAAATTGGACCGTGAAACCCATTACCTACGAAAGCTCTTCTTTTTCTCTCTCTTTCTCTCTTGCGCTACAGCGGTCCATCGTAAATAACGCACTGTGCGTTTTACGTGGGCCACCGCTAACGAATTACCATAATACGATCGTAAATTATATGAAGCGCCGCTGTGGTCGGCCGCCGCAGACGGTATCGCTGAAAAAATCGGAGAAAATCCTCTGATGTGTGATTTTCCACGCGAGCTTTGGGAAATTTGAAATTTTGGCGAGTCGCTAAATAAATGTCCTGCACGGCTTATCGGGGATTTTTAATTTTTAATCGCTCCCGATGTGTCTTTTTCCGAGGGGGGGATATCCGTTTATTTATCGGCTGCCAATTCAGGGATTTTTGTTGTTTTTTTTTCATATATATACGTAACCAGTGAATTATTTGCGGATTATTAACTTCGGTCAGTTATCCGCCAGCGTAATCGCAACAAATGTGCAGAGCTTTAATTTTATTAAGCTCGATGCAGCGCGGGAAATTTAATTTTAAATCATGAAATCGCTTCCGCGTTAAACTTTATTAAAAAATTAATGTATACGGCATGCTTAATATCAATGAGTGCTACGGTATTTGCATATACGATATACCGCTACTAAAATATTTATGTATTTTTAACGAAGATTTTTATTCCATCGGTGCCCGAATCGAAATTTCAGCCGATTAAATATCTGTGTTACTATATTAGGGTATTAAACATGGATGATCGAAAACGTATATTGCGATTCACTCGCTATAACACCGACCGATCAGTTTAATGTCAACGCATCATTCTATTTCAATATTAACGTCACGCGCAATGTCATACACTTGGCTACAAAATTTGCAATAATAAAATATCAACGCACCCAAGCATAATCAGCTTACTAACGAATTTCCATTTTTTCTTTCTTTTTTTTCATGTCTCTTCTCCGCTGCTCCCGACGACGACGAACTGAAAATCAACGACGATTTGGCACACTTTCGCTGAACTGGAACACTTGGTGGCTGGATCGCTTCTCATAATCCGTTCAACGCGCTTCGCTACCACGCACTTTATTAATTTCCACACTATGTTGTGAAAAAAAAAAATTCTCGTGACCGGCTGCAGCTCTGTTGTCAGGCACACTGAAGACCTACCAGCGCGCCTCCTGCAACGAAGAGTCGATGGTGCTGAAATGTCCGATCGGCACGGCTATCTTAGTGACGGTAGCTCGCTACGGCTACGCGAGTATCGGCAGCGGTGGCAAATGCAGCACTACCGATCCGATGATCATTGACAACCAGCTCAATTCGACCTGCCTATGGCCTAGCGATCTTCAGGTAACTATTTTATTTTCTTCTTTTTTTTGTTGTAATTTTGTAGTGTACTTGCTTACTTGGTTTGATGGACAGCTGGTTCCTGGAATTATGTAATTTGATCAATTATTTAAACCTTAATTGAAAGGCTGATTAAAAGTCAAATCTGGAGCGCCGGTGAAAAGGTAAAAGTATACGTTTAAATTATTTCCGGGAAAATGGAAACGTTGAAATTTTAATTGAGAGCGCTCTTCATTTCGAGTATTTTAATTAATGCTTCGCTACTCTCAATATAAAGCATCGATTGTTTCGATCAGCTCTCCAATGTAATCAGCACTTAATAAATACCGAAACGATTTTCGCGATAAATAATTCCTACACGAAAAATTATAATAGGAAACGACAGAGAAAGAGAGAGAGAGAGGTAGATTTTATTTTCAATTGACCAAAGCAAAGCTTGTAACGCGTGCAAGCTCCGGGCGATAAAAGCTCTCGACAAAAGAAAACGATTAAAAATAAGACAGTGGCGGTCGCACGACAGAATCTCGCGCATCTCTATTTCTATTTTCCTCTCTAGCCTTATTCCTTTTCTCTCGGCTCCAGCTATATACCTTTCTCGTACAAAACGGGAAAATCGGAGTGCCCTTTCGGGTCAGTTGGCTTCGCAAGCACGAAGATTTTAAGCGACGAGTACCCGGCGACGACTCTTTTGAAATAAAGAGCGATGGCACTGAGAGGTTTAGAAACTGTGGCCAAATTTAGCTCGAAGAAATTTCTCGCTCGCCGAGCAGACGACACAACTTTGCAGCGCGCGCGTGGCGCTTTTTCGCCTCGATTCGCTCTGCACGCGGCTTTTCCTCTGTGTTTATCTCTGACTGTGTGTATGTGTGAGTCTCTCTCTCTCTGCTTTTTGTCTCCCACGCGCGCGAGGTTGTCTCGCTCTTTTTCGCGGTGAAATGCTTTTATTATGTTGCCGGCATTAGTCATTGTTTCAGCTTTTGCTTTTAACGTTTTTGTTTCGAGCTTTTGACGTCGTCGACGCGCGCGCGGCCGGGACTATTTGAATTCGCTCTTCCAGATACAAGGCTGCGCGCGGCAAAGTAAACGACCTTTTGTGGTCTTAATTATTCTCGAAGGCTGGGCTTTTCTTATAAAGTATACTCCTTTTCGTGCTTTATTACCCTGTGCTTTGCAAATACTTCTTTTACTCACTGCGTGTCACGAGATAGTAGAACCTTAAGTAATTAGAATTATTTTTTGTATTACAACGCTTTGATGTAAAATTCGCGAACAAATGTACACGACTTCTTTTATATCCACAAAGACGTCGTTAAAGCTGGAAAAACAATCTTTTTTCAAAATAATAGCATCGCGAGATCGCTCGTCTTTGCTCGACATTCGCGCTCGGATTACCATGAAAAAAAAACTGGATTTTCCTTTGAGAAGTGTGCCGAAAAAGCGTGGATTTGTCTTGCACGCGCGCGATTTCATCCGCGCAAAGAGTGCGCGCGCTGTAAAAGCCAAGGAAAACGTATGCGGCTGACATCAAAGTAAACAGACGATTTCGCGTGGACTCTCAAAGACGCTTGTACATTATGCTTCGTCGTCGAGGACTGTAAGTTTTGCTTGAATTTTCGTTTCTCCGAGAGAAATTTGAAGTTGCTGCTGTTGTCAGAAAAGGGGAGATTTTCTAAAATTTATTTCTGACTCGAAACGATAATAAAAATTTCTCAAAGAGCTTTTACAGTTCATCATTATATACACAGATCTTTGACATCAGTTTTGTGGAAATCAGAGACGAACCAAGAATTCCCACTGGTGCTTTTGTCAGAGCTATCGACGTCAAATAGAAAAGTATTAGTACGTGTATTGCGGCTCGCATTCCGCTTTCAGATGTCGCGGTCCATTCGTGTTGCTTTAACGGAAATTCCGAGCTTTTTCTATCCGATAATTGCTAGCATCATTGCGCTGCTGTGCCCCTCCATATTCGCGGAGATTTTCCGATATCCGTTTCTCATAGAGGTATAGAAAATTGCTAATGCGCAGTAATGTAATATGCCGCGGAAAAAGAAAAATTGTATTCTACATTACACATTTCCCAAACAGTTGGGTTATCTCTTAGGAAACGGAAACACTGCATATACGTATATATATAATAACTTGAAGTCGTAGCAAAGTTCGCCAACTTTATAGAGAGAAAGAGATCAATGATTCACACACACAAACTCTGACTTCCAGTATTATTACAAATCTTGATTTCCCATCTAGATATAGATACGCCGTAACTCGAGCCGCTAGCGTTTCTCGAATTTCCCACTAATCGCACGTACATATAGAGAGAAGAAAAAAAATCGAAAAAAAAGCAGCCGGACAATGTCGCTGTGTCCTTATATAATACCCACTGGCCGACTAATTCGATCTCTCTCTCTCTCTCTCTCTCTTGCGTACACAATAACACATTCGATATTGTTTGCGTGTGTCCCACTTTCGCAGCGATATAAATCTGGCAGTTCATCGAGAAGCTATCGATTCCATATTTCACGTTTGCTCGAGCAGCGCCGCCGCGCGCCATTGTGTGTGAGTTTGTGTCTACGGCGATGCTCGAAGAATCGATTTTATTTTTTCCCTCTCGCATATACCTTGTTGGCCTCTTTCTATACGTGTACAGTCTGTTGCCTCATCATCCAGACGTCCGTTTGTTTTTCCCGTCTTTCCGGCTTCAATTTGCGCTTAACTCTTCAGCGCGGGCTTCAGAGAGAGAGAGACCACTTTTGGTTCTTGCGCAGCGGCTTTTTCGTTCACGAGAAACTTTGTCTATCACGAGTTTTAGCTGATATGTGTCTCGCGAGGAATGAACTTTGTTGTTCTGCTTTTTGTCGCTGAACACACATACCTGCGCGCGATGTTTGGTTATTACTACACTGGGCGTTATTGAAAATGTTTTGTATTTCTCATATATTTCAATTTTTGCATATGGAGTGGAGTTATTATTTTTTAATTTTACATCGCGGTGTATACGACAAAGCCACGTTAACTCGATGAAACAGCGCAAAAGTTCGAAATGTTCTCGTTTATACCGGAAGAGCCGCAGATGTCGTGAAATATCGCAGCACTAAAAATACGAACAGGTGTAATCCTGTCTGAGAAACTTCATTCAAGCCCTCGCGACAAGGGCAAAAAATATTCCTCGTCATCAGTAAAGTAGCTTCGTTTTTCCGTATGCGGATAGCTTTTTCCACGTGTCGGCAGTTTCAATCTTACGGGCGGAAATTCTCGCACGAGCTCGAGATGACCAGCAATTTCTCTGTGAAGAGTTCGCCATTTATTTCTGACAGGTTAGAGACCTCCCCGGTCACAACTGAGAGCCTCTTTTTTCGCGAACGTGTGTGTGTACATATGGAGCTCTCTGACGTAGACTGAAAGAGTCGCCGTCATATTTTTGCAAGGGTTAGTCCGGCGATGAATTTCGCGAATTTTAATGCTAGCGATGAATTTTATTTCCGACTCTTGAGTAAAAGTTTCGTTTGGCACTGTACCCAATCCTCTGTTTTTTTTCATAATAATCGAAAGCTTTCAGCGTCCAATTAAATAAAATATAAATTTCTCCACCGTTTATACTTATAAAAAAGAGCAACCCAGCGAGAGAGTGCCGTTATGACGTCATTGGAGATCGTCGGAAGCACGATTTCTACGTGTTCAATGAGCCGCGCGACATTTTCCCTCTATACATGTAGTATATAATACCCACAGACACATATACCTGAGCCAATGTATTTGTGTAATACGATACTGCAGAGAGCGTGTAATTGGCTCGTACGCGCGCATTATACTTTCGATCCTTTCTAAGGATCTCTAGTCACGCGCCGAACCCTGCCGAACGTGGTATTCTGCTAATGACGTTTATTGAGATATCTTTCACGTGCGGTGTATATATATAGAAAGAGAGAGAGAGAGAGAACCGTACAGGTTCTATTCAGCGAGATTCGCGAGATGATTTTAGGAGAGTCTATATATATATACCTGCTTCGTATATTTTAATGGCGTTAAAGTATTTTTTGAAAATTAATTTCCGCTCCTTTTTCGTGGTATTACGAGGCTTTTAATTACACAAATCGTTGCATCAATATGTACACACTCGGCAAATATTGAAAGGCATAATAATACCTCTCGTTCAAATATTTAAATGAAACTTTCCAATGAATTTCTCGTTGGGTAGCTTTAATTCAACCGCACACTTTTATTAATTCGAACGAGGCAGACGAGTAAAAAAAAAAGGGACAATAAGTGCAGTCGAGTTTTCCGAGAAATTGTCAGCGTTGAATAAATTGAATCGAGAGAAACAGTTTGTAGGCCCCGAAACGATTTACAGCAAGTAGTTCGTCGCTTCGAATTGTCTCGTCGTGTCTGTCTGCAAGTACAGGACGAAGAAGTACTACTTCTGGGACGGTATTAGCGATTGGCAATTTTCGCGCCGTAATTGTAACTCACTCGATTTACGAGCTTCTCATCGTATTTTAAATGAGCACTAAATTAAGGAGAGCCCTGTATCTATATTACAATGCATTGCAAAAAAGGCGAGTGTCTTATTTGCAATGACACTTTTATCTCGTCATTGAATCCGAGTCGGTTAAAGTAAAAAATATCGTGTCACTTTCATATAATAAATAACACGGCATCGTCAGTATACAATAGACACGTCGAACTTTACGCTAACCATAAGTCAGTGTGAGATCGTTCAAAACGAGAACAGCTGAAGCTTCGTCATAACGACGCTCCTGATGATGCTTCAAGCACACAGCAATTATGAAGTTCGGTAATAATCCGCGCTGCATAAACATTAATCCTCCTTTTTCTCGGCCAAACGAGCCATAACTCGCTGCGCGAATAAAATACCGGCGAGTTTCGACGATCGGCGCGGCGCTCGTGTAACGTCGTTATGCAGCTGATGCTCAAATGGCCTCGACTTAATTCGTCGACGTCTCGTGCTGCTATAGGCGAGACACTCGTGTAATAGTTTGTGTATTTGCATTGGATTAATTGCGGCACTTTTTTGTCGAGGGGTGCTTTCGTGGATTCGCTTTTGGAGAGTTACGGGGAGTGCTAGAGAGATTAAGGGAAGTTACGTTGGTACACTATAATTAATCACTTTTACTGTTTTTACCAAGAGAATTTTTCATCCTCAAATGAAAATATCTCTAGCAGCTATTCCACTATCCATAAATCCGCAAAATATTTCAAAATTCACTCGCAATTCAAAATAAAAAGAATGAAAATTCAAAGCAGACGATACGCCTCCGCGAAAATTAATTCTCGATGTATATATCACTCGGGTGTTCCATTCACGGCTGAGAAGAGTAGCGCACTTTACATCGTCGTAGTAGTGGTCCGCCGCCGCGACTGTACATCTACGCCGGCTTCCCTGCACTTTGCGGCTGATCTTTTTACGAGCTCAAGCGTCGAGAGGGATTACGTACTCCTATACAGCGCGGCCGAGTGAATTGTATACCTACAGACGCACATCGAACCCTCTTCTCTCCACGTTCCACTTTCGCAGGTGTACACTCGAGAGCGTGCGTATATGTCGTCGAACAAAGAGAGACAAGTGCTACAGCTCTCGAAGGAATCTACCGCTAATAATGAAGACGCTTCGTGAAAAATTGCTCGAGGGCTGTTATGTTTTCATTTTTAATGGAATTTTTCTCTTTTGTCGAAACAACTCTCGGGGTTAATTCCATCAGCTTGATAATCCGATCTCTCTCGCGTGGATTTAGCGGCGAGCCAATTAAAACTCTATTTGAATAAAAAGCTTGAGGGAAATCGAAAGTGCGGAGAAAAGTCTCGCGGCTATAGATTCTCGCGAGTAATTAAAAGCTGTTTCGTATTGCATTATATATGTCGCGCGGGGGAAAACGGTCGAAGTTAATTTCCTCACACGAAAGTTGAAAGAGAGTCGGGACACGCTTTTCCACGGGAAACTTTCCCTTTGAAAATTGAGGAAATTACCCTCGCGAGAAAGTGTCCTCTCTCTCTCTCTCCTAGCCGCGCTATCTTCTGCCCATTCAACGGAATCTTTTCAGGCTCGGGATAATTTAAAGCCTTGTCACGCAGCACAATATCACGTTTTATGTAACGACGCTGTCAAAACTTATCATCAGATTTCGTCTAGCCGAGAGACTGCTTAGTCTGCGACGTAATTTATTCAACGGTGATTTCATTCACTTGTGAACGATCAAACCACGCGGTGTTTTCGCTTGTAAACTAATTTAGCACTTCGCAGAATGGCGGGTATCACTTTATTGACGTTCTCGCTTTTTGCAAAATGAAAAGTAGTTCTAAAAGTAGATCGTCGATGTGTAATTTGCGAATAAAGCTCGTTTATAATTTTATCGTCTGCCTAACTAATGATTTTCAACAAAACGAACTAATTTACTCATCAATTTGTAGTCTCTTCTCGGCTATTGTGCGAAATTCTGATGCAGCACGAAACTGTGGAACGAAACTCGAAAAGTTATATATATATATACGTCAGGCTTACAGCCCAGCGGGAACCTTGAAATGGCTTCTCTTGCTCGCTAAATTAATAAATGCCTTTAATAACGAAACTTTAAATTCACGAGCTTGCTGGGAGAGTTGCGAGGGCAACTTTGTATTTCAACGTGATCGAGATGATGCTTTTTAAATATTATAGTTCAAAATTATACCTGTTTATATCAAAATTCTCGATATTAGTGGTGTTAATATAACAGTTTACAGTACTCCACAATGCTACGACGATAGCTACATACTCGCAAACGAATAATACTGCAGCAGTTGTGATTTCGAGTTGGCTACTTTGATATCTTTTGTTCGCAACTATGAATCAGAGTAGTTTCAAACAGTCATGTAGGCAGTCAAAATTAATGGCACGTTCAATAATTACATTTCGCGTTTGTAACGCCATACAAGTGTGTGTGTGCCTCCTTTGTGTGCTCGACTATTTCAATGAAAATGGAGTGTAAACATTGACAACATAATATCTAAAATGTTGTAATTTCTATGGCTGTAAATTCCTGTGTAGAGCTATTTCCAAAATTATATATATATATTACATATGAATTTGTAACACTATATAGGTAATTAGTTTTAATTATACACTAATGTCGCTCTGCGTAGCATTCACTGTTGCAGACGGTAGTGGAGGTTTGCCAGAAGAAGAGGCAATGCACTTTCAACACGAGTCCAAAGATGGGCGACCCGTGTCCTGACATGCCCAAGTTTATCGAGGTCGTCTTCAAGTGCCGTCCCTGTAAGTATTCGTAAAATGATTTTTCACACCATGTCTGACCGAATCGAGTTTGTTCTACTGGTCTTTGAAATAAAACTTTAATAAACATTATATACTTCAAACCGGCAACTTTGAAACTGGAATTTTTAATTTACAAAACGCAAAGACGAATATACGGCTTTGATGTTTCGTTTCCACGATTCAATTTTCTCCGCGAGAGCAAAAAATAAAAAGAAACTACAAAATTACGCGGCGGAATATGTAGAGAAAAAAAAAATAAAATAAAAAATCGCATTGCCACAGCTGGTTGATCATTTCATCGGCAGTAGGTCGTTCCCTGTCGAGAAATAAATATTGCCCGAAGCGTCAGAACCGCACAAAATACAGCAACTTCTATCTCGAAACTTTCAGCCACACCACACATACGTGCCCTTTATTCTCGTAACTTTAATTTCCGTCCTTCTATAAAAAATCGCGCGTGTAGTTTCCAGCGAAATTTTCTCAAGATAACGCACACCTCGTTTTCTAAATTAATTCTTAGTAAACAATTCTGGTTAAAAATAATTTTCCAAAAATGAAAACCAACTGGGCCACACCACACGTACATACTTTCCATGAAACTACCAGCGACTCGTGCACATACCGTACGCAATAATATACATGCGCTCCAACTCTCTATCTCTCGGGCATATTTCGCTGAAATTCTCGACGAGTCTTTGGCCGAGTAACTCTGCCTCGGCTCGCTGCATATCCAGAGAGTCGCTCCTCGGTAATCCACACGTAAATTCGTCAATTTGCAAGTCCGCGCGTCTCGGGTCCTCTTTTTTTTATATATGGATAACGGCGCGCCATCGCGACGCTTGGCATCCGTAATGAGGATATCGATCCTGTCCTACGCGAACGTGTTGTAAGAGACGCCATTCGATCAGAGGCTCGAGGAGCTTGATCGAGCTTAACTCGATACTCTCTCTCTCTCTCTCTCTCACACTTTCCGGACGAGACGACGGGTGAGAACGTCGCGATGGGATACCTATATAGGGGAATGTTGTAAGAGCTCGATTTTAATGCAGTTATTGGAAGGGAGTAAGTATTGGAATTATAATACATAAATATACGCTCGCATACTGCTGACGTTATATATTTCCCTTTATGATGGAGGATCGTATGCTTTTGCATTTTGCTGTTCTATCGGTATACGTTGTATATTACACGTATTAAACGTAAATTATTCTGAATATGGTTTATTTAATTTAGTTTGCGTACTTCTAAATGAATAATGTCAGTAAAGTGAAATGACAAAATTGAAATTACATTTTGTTGAAAACTCATATAGATCTGTATGGAGATCTAGTCGTCAAATTGAAGTTCATACAATTTAATCAAAGGCAAAAATATAAATCTACTTTATAAACTGCGCAGATGTAACTGATTTGACACACGTCGCAACTTCATATTTCAAGCTGAAATGTTTCACACCTTCATACAAATCAATCATACTCTCGGGACTTTATAGACTCAAGAACTTAATTAATTGAAATGTCCGTTTTGACCTGCATCCCATTCGATGGAACGAAAAAAAAAATGTCGAGTAGAAAATTGACATACCGTAATCCTCCATATGTCTTTCTCCATATATCTCTTTCTCTCTCCGAACTAATTAGTGCGACTCGGAAAAAAAATCGACGTTTAATTCCCTGCCGAACTATGAATACATTCTCGTGTGTATAGACCACGGACCACTTCCGTGATGAATCGCTGCAATTAACAGTTATTCGGATCTCCGGCGTTTATTTTGTAACCGTTCACCCACCTAGAACGTTTTCGATCTACTTTTGTTTTTTTTTCTTTTTTTTTCGATTTTCGAGTCTATATACCTCGTCGGCCTTTATAAACAACATCCGTTCTATAGATTCTCTAAATTTGCGTTATTCATTTACATCATTATTGACAATGACTTAACTCGTTAAGTCGTGTATGTCATAGCGACTTATGGAAAAACAAATTCGAGAAATCTCGAAAAACACTAAATTTCTCACGCGCATATCCTCGTCGCAGTATCGCTCGATTAATAGTCGCGCGCTCGCACATGCCGCACACCTCTCGTCGCCTATAATAAGTGGCACGTGTGTGCCCTCGACAAATGAATTTGCGGGGCTACTGCTGCTGCAAGGCGCCGCTGGATTTGGCATGTGTGATTCAGCGTGTGCGCCGCGCCAGCGCGTGTATAATCGTCATGTTCGCGCGACGCCATTACACCTGGGTAATCACGACGTCGCCGCAATTGGATTCGCATTTTGACGATGAATTTTGGCCCGCGGTTTTACCGGCCTCTCACGGGACTCTCGCGACTCGTGACTCGAATATTACTGCGTAATTGCGCTGTATTGTGTGTATATATGAGCATTTTTTAGTCCATTTGCGCGAACTTTAATAATAATGTCGGCTGTTGGTGCGGGGAAAAAAAAGTTTTGACGGGATTTTAATTGGACCGGTGCTTGAGTTCATTATGTTGTTTCGGTGGTAATTGAGGCGGTGGTGGGAATTGCGGAGAAGTGGAATTACGGTGCAGTGATATTTTTTTTTGTACAATTCGATTCGCAGCATTGTTGGTTGCAAACTTTATTGCTGATAATAACGTTATATAACAATGTATTTGGAATAAAAATTATACAGTAAATTCCATAGGCTGCAATAACAGCATTCATGCTTTTTCCTTTCGCCGAATTGTCGGTGTAAAGATGTATTTTCTGAAAATTGAATTATAATAGCGTTTCCGGAATACTATTATATGAATAACAATATCATAAAGTCAATAGATTGTTAGTTAAATAATTAATGATTATTCGCGTATTGAAATATGCTATTATTTATAATATATATTGTCTGTTTCTTGCAGCAGGCAATTCAACCTTCAAAAACATTTCTATAATTTCATTCCTTTTTTAACGCTAGGTGTAATTAAGTTTTTACACTTGTGGAATAACGTGCAGCCGTGCGCGAATAGCAAACGTCGAGGGGCAACGAAAAAAGTTTCGAGCGCACGGCTGAGCACACTGGCATAATGAGCCGTGGCGTATATATAACGCATTACTGCACTTTAATTGTTTTCGCTGGCGATTCACTGATGTAAAGAGCTTTTAATCAAAGAGAACGAATTGCGATTGAGAAAATACACGGGATTTAATATCCTTTTTATCATTTGGCAAACATACGGCGATGATGACTATAATTAAAATTTTGTAACGTATATAATGTTTCACGAAGAGCATTCGAATTCTCTTATTATGCGTTTTCGAGCGTGATGGAAACGTTCGTTAATGCGTAAATTTATATATATACACATCTAGTTTGCTGTAAACCACAATCGATACAGCGGACCGGCAGTAATTGGAACACTTCGAATTCGCAACCGAGCATTAATTTCGATCAGCGAAAATCATCGCGAGTTAAAGAATTATCATCGTCGAGAGCGACTAAATTGGCCCGTCGTATAATATTGTATAACGAGACAATTTAGCGAACGAAAAAGTATTAATAATCCCCCTTTTAATTGACGCGCTATATACCGCGGGTAAAATTTGAGAGCCGAGTAGACTCTCCCGGACAAACAACTTTATGGATTTATGAAGTAGCTTCTTCCGCGGTAATTTCGCTCGTGCAGCGTGTATACAGCTCGCGTTCCTCCTTCCAATAACATGCCGAAGTCGTCGCGCTGCTCTCGGTCCAACTTTCTCTCCGAGCGAGAGTAGTAAATCAGCGACTCGATAAAACTGGACGCTAACACTTTATCTCAGGTACACGTACATAAGACGCGCTCGTAAAAAAACTTGGCGCGGGTTATTTTGTAAACAGCACTCGCGTGCTGCTGCTGTAGAGTCAGTAAAAAGCGCGAAGAACGCTATATATACACGTGCGAGAGTTTTCTATTTATTATTGCCGACCCCGTAAATCAAGCGATCGACAAGTGTGTGCTACACTTTCATGGTTTTCACGTCTACACACACACGCGCGCTCTTTTCGAGGAATAATGCTCGATGTACTTTTATTCCTCGTTGTGTACTGCGGCCAACGGATTTTCGAGTGAGTGGACTGATGGCGCTTTATATACGTCGTCGTGCGGTGATTCATATTTTTTTTCCTCGCTCGAAAACAGATTTTCGCCATTGTGTGTATGTGTGTGTGTGTCTTATCGAATAATGCTATAAATATATCGGTTCTAAAAATGTAGGCCAAGCCATAAGTCAATTTTCAATTCGCTCTCTATTACCGGAAACCAAAAATTCCTCGGGCCGCAGAACTAATAACCATCGCACCTCCGCCTCACATTCATCAAATACCTTAATAAAGCAGCGGAAGAAGAAGAATCGCTCACCCCTCCACTGACAAACTCCCTCGGTGTTTTGCAGTCTCGGCGCATCTTATATATTACGAGAAGACTCGCTGCACGTAGTTGAGCTCGAATAATATTTTATCGATGCCGCAAAGGCAAAACGCAGGTGCTCGAGTCGTTAATAATCTCTCCGCGCAAGAGAGAGAGACAAGAAACTCGAGGCGAGGCTCGCGACGTCGTCGTGAATTATTTCTTGCGAGGAAGATTCGACTATGAGGTTTTTGATTTTTTTTTGTGGTTTTGAAGTAATGCGAGTACGTTGAGATGAATAGCAGACGTTCTTGGAGGTTTTGGCCTGGATTTATACAGGAAAAATGTACAGGACATTCCGCACGAAACAATGAATTTTTTTATAACTATTTTTCAGAGAAATTTTATAACGTAACTCTGTTATTCTCATCATGCAGACAAAGAAATTTCCCTGTCCATTTTCAGTTTTATCTCGCGCTATTAAGAAACCTGCAAAATAAAAAAAAAATAATCGCCTCACTCGAGACTACTATAAAGTCTCTACCTCGAAACTACGATAAAAACACCCCTCAGACCAGTGTATTTGTATCAAAGCGTAAAAGGAGTCGCTTAAAGTGCATTTTATCTGCTTACAGATGAATTCAGGAGTAAAGTGGCGTGCGAAAATGACGCCATCAATCTCTCGTGCTTCCCGAACTACAGGGTGGCGATCTACAGTGCTTCCTTCGGCAGAACCGAGTACGAGTCGCTCCAGTGTCCGCAGCCCAATGGAGTCAAAGACGAAAGTACGTATTCAGGTCTATTAGTCTGCGGTTTTTCGGGGAAATTGGTGGCTGAGCTCCTATTTCGGGGTTAGGAAGGCGTCGCATTTACCCGAATTAATCAAAGCCTGCTAGATAATTTTTTATTTAACATTCCACATATATCATTGATTATTTTTTGTTTTCATTTCAATTTATTATTTCTAACTTATCAACTTTATTGTTAACAATATTTTGACAATGCATGCACATTTGCTATTTTTGAATTTATTGATTACTTGATATTGACAGTATTTGTCAAATATATCTAATTGAAGTCTACATTTCAAGTCCATTGTTTGCTATTCTATCAACTCAATATTATATAATATTTCATCATTTGAATAAATAAAAAATTCTCCAACAACAATTCAATCTAAATAATGCTATGTTCAACATTCACGTCGAAAGCACGTAACATCGAATACATTTCATATCCCATAGTGTCAATCAAGTAATTATTTCGATTCATCAAGCAAATCAAACTCCAAGCTGCATCAGCTCGGGCCGGCAATCTAAAAAAAGCTTCCAGTCGAGGCACAGAAAGATCGACAGTGCCTGAATTTTAATAAAAAAGCATCATTAATCTCCTCGGCTCTCCGTATAACGTGCGCAGCCGGAGCAGCGGCGCTGCGTCAGTCATAAGAATAAATCCATATCCCCGGTCTTTCGTCGGCAACGTGATTAATATCGGAAAAAATGAAGATCATTAGCCAAATGACACTCGAGGCTTTGTGGATACTTCCATGCTGCCGCGCTTAGTAATATCGCGTAACAGATGTTATGGAGATTAAAGGAAATTTTTCATTATAAACTTTGAAGCGCGCTCTCCTCGGCTTTTTCGTTCCCACACCGCGATTTTCCGCGGGCAACTTTCTTATTCGCTAATTTCGCCCGATTTTTTCCCTCGCTTCATTTTTTTTTTCTTTCGCTTCCTTTCTTTCGCGAGATTAAAGCCGTCGGAGAAAGGCCTTTTGTTCGCCGGATACGTGCTTCGTGCGTGTGATGTATGATGATTTGAAAATTTTATTTTAATTAATACGGAATTTTAAAGTTACGTAAAGTGAATTGTTGCAGTCTATCCTACATGTACTAAAAGTCAATCATGAAATGCAGTATATACCGTTAGAGCGAATCATGTACTCGATTCCCAGAGAGATATCATTGAAATCGCTCAATTAAATCGGACCGACGTAAAACTCAACTGCTCTCCCGGCGTGTATACAAGGCAATTTATCATCGATTTCATGCTTTTCCCACGACTGCAGTATAAAAATGCCCGCGACCATGAAACGGCTTTACGACTGCAACGAGAGGATAGCTCGGACGACGCCCTCGACGACGATGACGACGTTACAAGCGGTGACCCTCTTCCCTGCTGCGTCTTCCTGGCGCTGTCTTTCGGATTTTTTGTTTTAATCCTTTTCTCGAACGACCGTAAAATCGTTTTATGTTGCCGCTTATGCTAGATTTTTACATTTATACACGTTGGATTGTGGTGTTTCGTTGAGTAAGCGCTTGTATTTCTTAGAATGTCCGACTATACGCAGATTATTTCACTTGCTCTGCGCTGTCTAGCGATTCGTTAGCTGATCTCCTCACAAATTATTATTATTATTATTCAATGATGGTTCATAAAGCATTGGACAACACGTATTTTAAAATTTTTCACTGCAAAGGAGGAGACCGCGCCTATACACTTCCGGGAATATGATTTCTTTCAAGATTCAGAAGCACTGGGAAACTTCCGAGCCAGCGCGTACACAGCCGGGTCTGCGCGAAAAAGGCCAAATAAGAGCTGCAGAGAAAGAGAGCGCGAATGCGGGCGACGGTATACTATATATATATATGGTAGCTCGATATCTCGCGTCGGCAATTTTAGTGGCTTATCCGATCGGAGAGTACACACGAGAGTTCAAGGCGGTGGTAGGGGGGACTTTGCGCCATTTCTATTTGCCGGAATGCTCCTTGGGTCGTCACCCCCTACACAGGAGCGAGGACTCGTTCTTCTTCCTCTTAAGAGAGCCGTTATATGTGACGGGATGAGGGTCGCTCCTGTGTGATTGGATCGATCTTGGCTGCGCCATGGATTTTAATCGCAATCGCGGTAATTCAGGGGAAAACGTTGGCGTTATGGCTGACGTTGATGCCCTCCCTCTCTCTCACTCTTGAGAGTGACAGAGAGAGAGTTATTTCTTGTTTAGTTTTTCACAGAACGAGGGCTCAGACCTCCTGGACCATTGCGATGGGAGACTTTATTGTTCCGTCAAGGAATGAGGGAATTCTGTATTGATCACGGAGACGTTTCCGACTCTTCGTGTCATTTCGTTGATAATAGGATTGTTTAGGTCGATGTTGTTGGCTATATAGGAGAGTTGTGCGACATTGCGAGCGATACGATCTTTTCGTGGAGAGTACTCGAGAACCGATGTTGCGTTATTAGTTTTTAACTTTTGAACATTATTTCTCGTTAAAAGGTAGTCGCATCGGAGAACCATAAAATAATATACTCGTATACGTGGAATAAAAGTTTCCAGGAAATCAGAATTTATATTATTTAAAATTGAAAATAATAACGTGTGCTTTTTTCACAATCCTTTACTTATTCATAGTCTATTCAAAACGTTGTTTATTTTGCATTTCGAAATTCAACTCGGTTTCTATTTTTGTTATCTGCAACAAAGCTTTATTATTTCGCCCGGAGAAAAATTTAATTAATCAAACATGTATAAAATGATGTTTAAAAAATAGCATAAAATACTGCAAAACTAATAAATGGTTATAAATGAATAATTAAAAATCATAATCTTCCATTTCCAGCCTGTCTGGCAAGTCACGCGACGGAAAAAGTGATAGACCTATGTCACGGCCGGCGACACTGTTCCATTGCTGCCAACAGCTCGACTTTCGGCGATCCCTGCCGGTCCGAGAGCAGGACGTACCTCAAGGTCGTCTACACCTGCGGTAAGTACACGTCTCTATTTATCTTGTCGGTCGGCGTTGGTCCCTATCCTCGTTTTTACGAGGTGGTGTTACGCGTATCTTTTCTCCCAGCCTATAGAAAGCTCGACGACTGTAAAGTTAACAAGGCGCGATAAATGCCGCCCTTAACTCGCTTAGCGCAACCCTCGCTATCACGAGGGGACAGAATACGTTGATGAAAACGTGGGACACTGGGTAACCTGGAGTGAGTTTATTACAGTTTTTTTCTGCGGTTCACTTTCGGGAAGTGTCCGAAGTAACTTTTCGAAAGGTACCCTGAAGCTGCTTTGTATTTTGTAAACTAAATGTTGGAGAAACAGGCGTCTGACTATCCGCGGATTGTACCACTTGGCGTCATTTATATCTGTCTGATAACGCATCTTGCTGAGATTTATTCGTTTTTTTTTGCGCACGTCCTATCCGAGCAATAAATAACTTTGGTTGAAATAAAGAGCGGTTTAAAAATAATACAGAGAAACGATTTAAATCATAAAATTCCACTTTATACTATACTTTAGAGGGAACGTGTCTAGAATTCTCTATCGTTAATTTGGGAAATATTGGTGCGGCGAGAACAAAAGGGGGCAAAGAATTGCTTTTTCGGTACGTGATCGTTTCCAGAGGAGTATTGAAGTGTTAGAGAACTTAAATTTTCTAATTAACCTAGTTATTTATCAAAAGCCGAATTGGCGTATATATGAGTTTTGAGAATCGACGTGTCAATTTTCCAAAGCATCTACTGTCTCCGAACGTAATCTTCCTATATTTCATAAGAAAATGAACATAGCAGAAGAATTATCTTAAAATATCTTTTTATAAAATCGAACGCAGAGAATTTTAAGGCCAGATAATAAGGTCCACGCCGTGGCCTTTAATGCCTTCGCGCACTCGGAATTCCCGCGAATGCTAATGACCATTTATGCAGCGGGAGATAGTAAATGAATAATTATACTTGAGGGTCCACTTCGCTGCGGTCCCTCCTCGCGCAATTGAAAACGCCACTGTTATTCATTCGCTCGAGTGCGCGGGGCGTGAATTGAAAACTATTTTTTTTTTATACCGATGAAATTACGCCTTCGGCGTATTATATATGCGATAACGAGTCGCCGAGTTTACGATGACAGGTGTTTTGTTAAGGTGTATAAATTTAGAAGGATAATTTTTTAACCTTCTCATACTTTATTCAAACGACGCAAGCAGGGAATCATGTAAATTTCGTTACGTTTTTTTAGTACCGTAAAATGTGTGTTGTTTATACTAACGAAATACCGAAAAAACACACTAGATCCTCGTTAAGTGCTGCGCCGGCTGCTTGGCTCTTAGAAATATGAAAATACATTGATGCTTTCCTGTTTATAAATTTTAATGAAATATACACGACTCCCCAAGGGCTTATACGTATAAATTGCGTGCATATTTCATCCTCGCAAGCTTGTAAGTGTATTACTATCGTAACGCAATCAATACTTTTTTTCTCAAAATATTCAAAAACCAAGAGAAATAAAGCATCTCTATCTTGAAAAAAATGCTAATTACCACGCGGAATCACGCCGCTCATGCTAATACGCACTCTTTAGCATCAGCGAATAATATAATCCGCTCGATTTTCTAATATACCGAAAGATATCCCGCGTTCCTTCGTTGAAAAATTCAAACGCGAATATATTAATTTCGCATGCCCAGCCGCGAAATTTCGACGCCGCTCGATTACACTTGCAAAAGCGGCCGAAAGAGAGCCGGGAATTTTTCAAAGACAGCATTTGTCTTTATACGTCATAATCCGGCAGCGGTTCGTGGGTTAACTGGGTTAAGTGCCTCCTCGGAGTTACAGACCAATAATTTTCGAGGTGCCGCGCTTTGACTGAATCGCCCATAAGAACAGCCGCGCGGATT
This sequence comes from Cecidostiba fungosa, assembly GCA_900474305.1. Classification (NCBI taxonomy): domain Eukaryota; kingdom Metazoa; phylum Arthropoda; class Insecta; order Hymenoptera; family Pteromalidae; genus Cecidostiba; species Cecidostiba fungosa. Next base: position 44,660 of record UCOJ01000235.1, on the reverse strand, counting down.
GCGCAGCGCCACAGCGCGAGGAGGAAATTCTTCTTCGCGAGCTTTTATAGCCCTACTTTTATTTGGCGAAATTTCTCGGGGATATGACTCACGGGGAGAGAGATGGCCCAAGGTTTAAAAAGTATAATGGAGAGGTGAGGACGTTAAGAGATGATATTTGGGACGATTTTTTTTCTTCTGAATTTTCGTATACGTTCTTTGTTTGTTCGCATCGTGTAATGTTTTTGTATAATCCAAGTGGATTTCGCGTTATCGTGACAGATTTCCCTAGCGGATAAAGCTTTATTTTTCCAACTCGTGCAACAAAGTCACTGCTATGTATAAGCTGAAAAAATTAAGGCTTCAGTGCGGTTCTGCGTATACATTTTGTAATTTCCGTATACTGCGATATACCCACTCCACGCCGATGGGAATAAAATTTTTCATAAATTTTAAAACTTTGTATAAAGTTACTTTCAACGGAATGTTTGAATTTCAGTGCGCATCGCTTGTTTCCATTTATGTTATGTTGCATCGCGAGATGGCATTTTTATGTTGAAATGCCCACAGAACAGTGCGTATTTCTCTTTCGGCATTTTATTAGTTATTTTACTGAACAACAAAAATATATTTCATTTTTGTTAACTATTATAGGTGCAAACAATAATTTTTATTTTATTTTTCAGTCAGCATATTGATATTCATAACGGTTTCACGATATACAACTTGTTGTACACTCAAGCTCCAAATCCAGCAAACTTTTAATTAAAATCCGTTTACTCAAAAAACGCCGTCGTCACCCCGTGAAACTCCTCCTTCTCAAATTTCTTAAATACCCAGCTCAGCTCATCCCGAAAATTCATCCCAATTAACTCTAGCCCGGCGTTCTCAAAGCAACGTCATCCGGCACCGCAAGTAATATCTCTCTCTCTCTCTCGATCTTCGCCCAAGAAATTTCGCACCACATCACAGCGCAGCCGTACACGTTCGAACCCAAAAGCAACCACCGTTGAGGAAAACCCGGTTCGAATCCTTTAATAACCCGGCGTCGTTGCCGAGAGAGATAGAGAGAGAAAGAGAGAGAGTCTCACGCTTCCTGTCTTTGATACGCCAGGTGATCTTGCGTTTCCTTTCTTCTCTGCAAGCTCCTTCCGCCGCCGCCGCAAAGCTTTCGACACTGGCGCGCAGTGACCTGGAATAATCAACGACGCGCATCTTCAAAGTGTAATTGGATCCGCATGAACTGCGTGCGGCCCTCCCCAACAGTTCTTTTCTCTTTTGACAGCTGGCTTAAAGAATCTTCGCCGCGCCAAGTCTTTGCGGGAAGTTCAATTTTACGTCAAGAAAAAGTGAGAAAGAGCTTTTTCTGTGATCGGAATGTCGACGTAATTATATCAAGCTCCTGTCAAAGAGCTCGAATGCTCGCTTTCGCAGAATCGTGAGCACGTCGAGTAATTTATTGCGATTTTCCACGTTGACTCTTGGTATTGCAGAGAGCTCGGTCAACAAATTCTCTTCGGCGACTAATATCGTATGTCAAACGAGTCAATCGAAAGCCTTTCAGCATTGAGCCATCCAATCGAGAGGCAATCGATGCGTTGAGTCCGATTACAGCCGTTCGCCCGTCGTCGTCAATATTTCTCAGAACCGTTCGCTCACACTGGCTCTCTATCTTTCGACTAAATAGCATTCTAATGCCTAAGTTGGTCGAACGGACGATTCGGAATCTCGGAATCGCCAGTCGATCCTCTCCGAGATCTAAATCGAGGAAATCAAATTTTCGTTTAACGCGTTGCTCCTGCAGTGTGGAATATATATAAGAACAGCGACGAACTAGAGAGAAAGGAAGAATTCCCACACGGTCTCCGGAAGAAGAGCAAACACCGGGCGAAAATTCAATCTCCACACTTTGGCCAGTCCTGGGAAAACAGGCTCCCGTGTGAACGTTCGTCAAACAGACTCGTGTGTTTGCATCGACGCTGCAGCGTTTGTATATGCATTCCTTACAGATAGACGGCTCGCGCGTCGAGGCGTGATTCGGAATTGCATGCCAATCGGGCGGTACCGTGCCTCGAGCTATGCCAAGCCCGCCTTACGTGGCGAATATTCGACGAGAGAGATGCGAAATTGCAGACTTCGAAACGCTGCTTCCAGTAGTAGTAGTCTGAGCCTCGGATTTGCGAAGCGGCTGCTGCTATGGGAATTCGTCGTCGTCGTACATACGTGTGTCTCGCGGGCTGCAGAGCTCTTTTATTATGATAAAGGGAAATGTCGGAGGGGGGATGGAACATACGAGTGTGGGGGATTTCCGATGCGAGATTGTTTGGGATAGAGGATGGTATTTTGGAAATAATAAAGGATGTAAGTAGAGTAAGTCGCGTGCAGTCAGCACGTATTAAAAATAAACCGGTAATTTATTCAATATCGACGATGTAAGTAATATATTATTGTTACAAGTGAGGGGAAAAGTTTTACGAGGCAGATATATATAATTAGCATAGTAACCAAATGAACAGGCGGACTCTCGACGTTAACCCGACGTGTAGCCGAATTATCTTCCAAGTCGTCGTAGCGCAAGATCCCAACTTACGACTATACATAGATATACAGCACCGCATAGGAGAGAGAAATAGAGAGCGAGTTAACCTCAATTAGGGCCTCGAGACACAGAAGCGCCCCTTCTTCATCTCGTCTCTTTAAAGACGTCGCACTCGGCGTGTCTCATGAAACATTGATGAAAGCACTTCTGAGATTTCGAGCGAGGCCCTTTTTTCCTCGCAGAGAAGGAAAACATTAGTGGCGAACGCGTGAATTGAGTAAGTCTAATTAATTTGACGGTGGAAAGAGAGAGAGAGAGAGAGAGAGAGAGAGTCTCCTGGCTTCCCTTTTTCAATTAGCCGAAATTCAATATTGGCGCAGTGACGTAGAGAGTGAGTATCGTAATTGAATTCGTCAAAGCTGCACCTAAGTTCTACTCGCGAGTGAAAAGATCGCGCGGAAATGTTTTAATTCGAGCAAAGTTTTTCCACCGATTGAATCGCCGACGCTCTCTCTCTCTCTCGTCGAGTTTGAGAAAAGTTAGGATGAGCTCTAAGCGATCGTCTGCGCGTTGACGATTATTTACTGATTTGCTATATACCTTTTAAATTGAATTCCTACAACGCGTTGGAGGCAAGGAAGTCGTTTATTATTATTATTGAATATTATTAATGCGCACAAGTATATATAATGGCGTAATAACTTAATGAGATTATTAAGCGTTCGGAGCTTAATGCTGGAATAATTTACGTCGAGTGGATTATTCGAGGCTAAAATTGTGTATTTATAAATGTCGATCATCCAGCGCATAATGTGAATCTCGAAAATGATTATTTATTTATAATTCAGGTAATCCTATAATCAACTCGAGCGTTTGTATTATTACAACAAGTTTCATTGTATTATAAATATCCCCTACAGGTTTTTCGGAACACATGATGCAATCATAATCATAATTATTATTTCACATCGCATAATAAACGAAAATTTTCCTCCACTGCATTAGCCCCCCCGTTATACGTTTATGCCAACAAAGACCTCTGAAAAACCAAATTCACGTCTCTTTCTCTCTCTCTCTCTCTCTCTCTCTCTCTAAATTTCCGTGAAAGATCCTGACTCGCGGGCAATTTTCCCAGTCTCCGAAACTTAACGAGGCCACGCGTCAAGCATTCATTTAATCCTCTCTCTCTCTCTCGCTCTTGCTTGCATGAGGAAATAAAGTTTTCGTCGCGCCACGAAAATCAGCTTCTAGCGCAAATGAGATGCGCTCACGTATGCCTAGTTTCGAGGCTCGCCTCAACAAGTGGTCGGAAATCTTAATAGGCTTTCTATGTGGCGTCAAAGCTTTTTTGCTCGGAATGTTTGGCGAGTGTTGTGATGCACGCGTCGAGCTTAATCCGTTGCTAACCAAAAGTGTCGGAATTTAAGAGACCTTACTATGTTTCAATTTTTTTCGGACGTTTGCATATATATTAATATTAATTAAAAAAAAGAATCTATAGATTCAACGTGAAAATGTCAGGCGAACAGTGACAGCTGAATTCGACAATAAATAGAGCCGCAGCGAAACGACTGCATGGATAAAAGGCTCTTTCTTCGAGGCCGCGGACGTTCCATTCAAATATACTGCCATCAGCCACACGCCAGGCTGCCCTACTACTATAACGATCACACGCGGGAACGGTTTCATCAGAAACAATCACACACGACTCTTCTTTTCGATCATTCTCCTGCAGTACTGTGTAAAATTCGCTCACGCGCGAACACAGAGCGAACGGAAGAAAAGGATTTCTTCGGGCGAGAAAAGTTACGGCTCTTTCAGAGATCCACACAATGGCGAAAAAAAAACACGCGCGTTTTCTTTTTCCACGAGACGACAAAAGGAAACTCGTCGTAAACTGAAGTCGTGACAATTAGTGGCGTTGAGGTATGTCCTATATACTTGATCTTTTGATCTCGGCCAAATGCATGGACAAACAGAACCAGTACACGACGATCCACCTTGGGGATGTACATATCGACGTTCGCCTAATTCGAGCTGCTCCAATCTTAGCTAGTGCTTGGGAGATATAGTCGAGCGCATACGTCAAATTGACTGAGACCGATGCATCAATTGTCAATCGGTCTTCATTATACCCGGGCTGCTATACTCGGGCTGTACTGAATATATCGTATTATGCTGTCGAGATATTCATCATTTTCGGTCAGTGTAGTGCTTGCGTTATATGGCGTATACTATCCCTTATACACTTGGGCAAGTGAAGAATTCGTCGATAATTTGTTTTACGCTGGATATATCTTTCGATCTAGGAGGTTTAGTTGAATAAACGTTAGGTCAATGGGAAATTTCCCACTGAATGCACTCGAAGTGTTATCAGGAATTCCCTAGACTCAGGAGTATACAGCAACTATGTTGTAAACGGAAGTACACCTGCATGCTTCGAACTAAGCCGCGATTGAGTAGAATACTTCCAATGCATCTGACGCGCGCATTTGCAATTTGAAAAGTTAAACAATTCGATACACTTTCTATAATCGAGAATAACGTCATGTTTATGAAATACGATTTCAAAAATCATGAGTTTGATTAATCAGATCGTTATATTCCTGGAAAAGTGCAGAATTGAAAATACGGAATTAATAATCAGCTTTTACTAAAGTCGACGTAAATCAGAGAAAATAACCATTCGTTTTGCAGATCAAAAGCATCGAGCTTTATTACACAATGTTCGTTATTTGCCAATTTCGCAGATTAAACGAAAAAAAAAACAAATTGAACCTTTCCGACGTGCACTCGAGCAAATATATAATACAAACACTCGCATATTCGAGCGCAGCAAAATAAAATTAAACGTAACAAGAAGCGCATTGAAAGAGGCTCTTAAATTTCAATGGAATCAATTTTCCATTCTCGCGCGCTGCAGAAATCGATTCTCTCTCTCACTACGTTTTTCTTCGCGTAAAAATCAACCTCGCGCTTGAAGCAACGACGACGACGACGACGAAGAAAAAGAAGGCATCGCAGCGCGGATGATTATGCAAAGGAAAAACAAAGCAGAACACACCATGGGGAAAATAAAGAAAGGCACGGAAGTGGAAGGGAGAAAATCACGGTGCCGCCGGACACAAGGGGGAAAAGTTCGGTATTCATAGGGGAACGTTACGATAAATTCTGGACTGTTGACGCGGAAATTGAATTCTCTTGTTGCCAGTGCCGGCGAAGCCCAGGAGAAAGAGCACGATTGGAAGTCTGCGGATACAGAGGCGTTCGCTTCTCGCCTTATCACGAAATTACGGGGAATGAAGCGAAGTAACGAGCGGCTAAGGACGGGAAAAGGTACGAGAGAAAGAGAGAGAGCCAAGTACGGAATTGAACAAACGGGGAGCAGAGGATGCCGATTGATTCGAGGAATAGTGTTGGCGACATTGGGAAGAAACAAAGTTGCTTGAAATTTCCCTATATTGACTATATTTGTGCGCGCTCAAAATAAAATTTAGCGCCTCTTCAAAGACAACCAATCAGATATCGTTTTAAGATGCGTCACTCTTCCAGTATCACATTTTTAAGAAAAAGGAGAGGATAAAATAATCACAAGGACATATAGCTCGGGAAAAATGAAACGCATGTTCCTGCTTGGATCAGAAAGGCAGAGCCCGCAAAAAGAATGAGAAAATGCGGCACTTTTTACTCAGCAGCGTAGAAGTTGAATTTTTTATGCAACTCTTTTCTACCTGACGTAAGCCAAAGACTGAGAGGAGATAGCGTCTGTTAGCGAATTTTCGTTTCCGAGAAGTGCGCAAGCTTTTCACATCAGAAGCCACATCCACAGGCGCTTTTTGAGCTTATACGCAATTCTTCTTGGGCGATGTGCCGCAAATAACGTTTCTGGGAAAATCTTGAGAGAGAGAGAGAGAGACCTGTGCAACACTAGTTCTTGAAACACAGGATTTTTCATTCCAACTCGTTGGCCAGTCACGCAACTGCGGAGCCTACTTTAATTACGTTGCTGTGAGTTTTAAGTCGAGAAAAAAAGGCAGAGACACACAGTGCGACAACGGAGAAAGCCATCAAAGCTCTAGAGGCCAAAGGCAAAGGATAAAAAAGTGGAATGCACACTAAAGCTGTGTCTAGTTTTTTTCTGGCTTTTCAGTCGCAGATGTCGTTTTTCAGGTGCTCTGCTGAGCTTTTAGGTGAGAAATGACGATATTGCAGTGGTAAAACTGTTTGGGAGAAAAATTAAAATGTTGCAGGTGCAACATTTAATATAGTCGTTTGGATTTTGTTCCCGTTGTGTGGAACGCGTATTCTCGGTAACAATTAAAAAGTTTTCACTTTTGTATTCTGAGAAAAATACAATATTCTCTTATTTCTTTCTGGTGCACTGTAATTATTATTATACTTTTTTTTATAATTATTATACTTGGGTTAGGTTAACCACTCTACATTTTTATCATTATTCGATACTTTCTTCTCTCAGTGTAACCAAACTAAACGTAATTTTCTATTCACAATCGAGTTGCCTCATACCGAACCATGTAATATTCCATTATGCAACAGCGAATAACTAATGTGTTTGTCAGTCGAACGGCTCGAATGCCTCAATATCGGCATAATCTCTGTTGAACGTGGAATAACAGCGATAATAATGCACACAAATTTTCGACAAACTCTTGAAAAACAAAAAAAAAATAAGATGAACTCCAGCGTAATTTTCAACTCATTATTCGCCCTTTTTGGCCTATAATACAACGCAGCAATTTCCACGAAAAGAAAAACATCGTCTTTGCGGATCAATTTTCCAAGCCGCTCTCATATCCATCATTTTAAAAAAGAAGCTTCTTAACGAGCTCTAATGCGCTCGAGCTATACGTTGAGGGGTGTTCGATTAGACACCTAATTGGAGAATTTAATGCATAGTTGCGTGGATTGTTGAGCATAGCGTCGCGTCAGTATTCGATCCGAAAGAGCTTTCCAGCTAACAGGCTCACGAATTTTCAAGCTTTCGCGCCGGTAGCGCAAGCCCTCGAGAGATAACGAGTGGCGTTCCAGGGCGCACGAGGGAGAAACTTTCGACATTATTAGAGAGGATAATAGATCCTGTTAAATTTCAGAACATTACGCGAGAACAGCGTGTTTCGAGCGCCCTCTCGGCCCTTTCATCGGGTCGAGATTGTTGCAAAACGTATTCCCAACGGCTGAATTGTTCCCTCAGTTTAAATTGTTGAAAACCATGACTAATCTAGAGTTCGCTCTTCACAGCGTTCAATTAGCTCGATTCGAAAAACAAGATTTCTCTAACAACGCGCTGAATACGATTTCTCATATTTCTCTTTTAAACCGTGTAGAACCGTCTACATAGTACAGCGCGCCAGCAGAGAGTAAAAGTAAGCTCAGCCAAAGCCAACAACAACAAAGTTGGAAACACTCTTGAGCGCAGAAAAAAGAGCGTCTAAACAGAGAGGCGAGGGAGTGGGGGCAACGGCAACGTGCAGCAAAGGGCCGTCAAAGCTGAGAATCCTTTGACGCAGGCGCCTATAATCGTTCCTCCCTCTCCGTGTCTATATATACACGCAGACACAAAGCTAAATGTCAAGTAATGTCCCGCAATCAGTGCATAACGCAGCCCGTTCAGCGCGCCTATGCCTCGTTACTTTGATCCGGTGTAGTGTGGTACTATCTGCGAGTCGCCTCTGGTCGACGATCATGAAGCGAAGCCTTTTCCGCCCTACCTAGGGGGAGAGACTATATTCTGCGCGGATAATCTGTGGATTGATCGGCCATGTGCGTGCACTGCATAGCTGGACCAGCATCACCGCGACGAGCTTGTGTCGTGACTGTACAGGAGAGCATTCGAGCGTTCAGTGCGTGTATACGTCGCGCACATACCGAAGGGGGTGGATACTCGCGCTTGCGAGGGTGAAATGAGAGGTCAGAGGGAGGAGAATGTTGCTTCGTTAGAGGGAGAGAGGTATCGTTTCGGGAGATATCGCTGTGACGGAAACGTTTTTAGCATCGCGCATGAATGTGATGATAAAGGTGATAGTAGAACCATTTATATAACATATTTTGTTAATTACCAGTAAGCGATGAAAAGTGCCGAATAACACTTGCAAATTGAATTACCAATAAGTCAGTTAATTAAAATAAAAAAATACACAATTTCTCCGAATAAGCAAACGTGTCATTAGTAGTCATATAATACGCTCGTCCCAAAAACAATGAGCCGCGCCGCTTAATTAAACAAGTTTCGACTCGTCACATATGAGTTTCGTTGATCATTTGTGAAAGTTATCGCCACATATAAGCCGCGGCACATAAGTAGGAAAATAAGCGAAATTAATATGCATGCGACAATATGCAAACAGGATCCAGCGTGGCAACACATAAATACACACATGTGTATGTGTGTGTGTGAAACACTCGGTGAAACTGATTGCGAGGGAGGAAGCGCCGCTCGGCCTTATCTATACTAGCGTCGACAAACTGGACCATTTCACCGACACGCTGCTGCAACCCCATACGTACGGGTAGAAAGTTTCCGCTATAACAAATGGCAGATTACACTCGGCGAAACGTTTCGAAAATTGCGCCTGAAATTGAGACCGCGAAAATATAATTTCTCGTTAAAGGGACAAGTGCGGGAAAAATCTCTCCGGGGCGTATCTGTTTTCGAAAAGTGCCGCGGGGTGATAAAAATTCATTTGCGAGCTACACTAGCCTGATGTGCGTGCGCTCAGGTTAATGTTGAAATATGCTGCCTTGGGAAATGTATTTTTCCTGCTTTTATTTTCAATTCTCTCGCTCGCTGTAATATAGATACTATATACCTAATACTTGTAATCTTATCTCTTGTAGCCTTTGCAAATAGAAAACTCGCTCGGTGTGACTCAACAGTGAGATTCGATAACTCCCTGGAAATTCAATTCGCATTATAAATATTCTCTCGGCAACAAGGATTTCGGAGAAGCGATTTCTGGAAGCATTTTACAATGTAAACGGAAAGTTTGCAAAGATGGCTGTTGACGAGTAAGATTTTCAATGAACATACAGAACTTCCTCATTTTTTTCGATCGGAAATCACGTTTGGATGAAAACGACTTCAGTTCCCGCGCGCTACACCGCAAATCGAAAAGTCTCTTCAATTTTAAATTTGACTCAGCGAAAACGAAGACGGATGAATGTTGTCGGCTGGCAGTCGAGCGTATAGTGCCCTATATTACGCCTTGAAATTTGAATTTGCTGCATATTCCGCCTTTTTTTTTGTTGAGCGAAGATTGCAAAACGTAGTAAGGTAAATATATATTTTTTTAATAATCTTGTGCAAACGTTGCTTACGCAATCATTTGGCGCGGGAAAATAAGCTTCCTCTGATAATTTTTTTTTCTCCTCGTCTTATTCAACTGAAAAGTATACTATTTTCCAATGAATTGTATAAGAAGGTGCAGAGAAATTCAAAAGGCTTAGATTACATGCAAAACATAAAAAGGCAAACAGTTGTATCACATGTCGTTCGTTAATCACAGGTATCACAAGAAGCGCACATTTCCGTCCGAGATGAAAGCCCATACCCATAATTAAGCCACCTGTCCAACACTCAGCCCGTCACGCGCATCCAATTATCCGAATTCGTATGTGCTTTTCCCCGTCGCGTGTGCGAGCCGCGATAAATTCGACCATTTGTCACGCTATAGCCAGAGCTTTTCAAGGGCTCGACGAAGGGTTCGCAAAGCGATCGATCCATTCGCTGAGAATAGTGGGAGAAAGAGAGAGATAGATCTGCGGTTGGGAGCTCGTTATGAGCGCTGGACGGTTGAGGTTTCTGGGTGTATTCAGATGAGGGTTTCGGACCATTTTGCGGGATTATATAGATTTATTGCTGCTGCAGCTTTTTTATTTAATTTTTTTTTACAAACGAACATTTTATTTTACGGTCTTTATATAAACTGAAATATTTCAAACTCTTCAAATTGGAGCCGCCTTTGCACTGCGAAATAGTGTACAGATACGTTTACAAATTAATTTAACTATTTCGTTGACAAATTAATTTAAAAATTGTCACCTACTCTCGTTCCAATAATCGTTCTAATAATACACAGAGGCACATACACGATTAATACATCATCCAAAGTTGAATTTTCCAACGGAAAAAATAGTAAAGCAAGCGTGGCGCGTATAATCTTGAATCTCGCAAAAGGTGCATTGAGCCAAGCCCATATAGGAGGAAGGATTTTACGCGTGCGAAAAGATCGTAGGCGCGCACTGTTGCGCGCGTCGCGCTTTTTGTAATCGTTTTACCGACAACTCGTTGCATTTTATCAAAGCGATCGAATCTGCGAAAAATCTCCCATGACTGTGCTGCAATTCGGCCTATGTGTGCGTGTCCGGAGAATTTCATTTCAAACGGGCGCACAATCAGGGGTGTATTTTTTTGACGCGCACATGCGTGAGATTTAATTTTCTTCGTGCAAAATCGCTGCTGCGTGTGGCTTGTTAAATTCGTTGTACGATTTTGTTTTTAATACAGTTGGTGATGCAAGTGGCTTTCAGGCGTACTGGAATTCGATTCGTTTTGGGAATTTGAAAGGGTTAGACGGGAATGAAATTTGATTAAATATCTGTTCGTGCAAAAAAGGAAAAAAAACGATATTTAACTAAATTCATTATTACAATGTACGTTGTTGTGCTCAATCATCCCTTGCAGCTTGACGATCGATCAAATAAACGAAAATATTCGTTTGGTCCTTTTTATTTAGTTTGTGTCATTCTAAAAATTGATAATTGACCGTCATTCAAACATTTCTCAAAAAATCCACTGGTGCAATGTTCTTTTACATAACTACAGTAACAATTCAATAAAGTCTAGCCAATACCAACATGATAACTCCTGTACGTCAGAAAGCTTCACATACAAGACTTTTCAATTTCATCAGATATAATATTTCTATAAATATATCGATCATCCAAAATGTCATTCAAATATTTTCATTTAATCTCCTCACCGCACCAAGAAGACTCTACTCTAATACAACAACGATCGTTTCTCACGTATAAACTCCAATTCCAATCCCATTCAAACACCTCCATCGTATCCAAACATTAACGCTCGCTCGCTCACACGTGGCCGCAGTCAAAAGTTCAGGACCGTTCGTACGATCAAGAACGTCGCGATTAATTGAGCTCCACATACACACACACACACTGTATATATAGTCGGAAGGCGATCGTCGCGCTGTATACGTGCGCGTGCGCGCAATTAGAGCTTTGTGTGGCTTTCTGTGATTGATCGAGAGCGATTCTCTGGCGAAAGCTGTAGTCGAGTCTGTGCCGTTGATACACGGACGATCGGATTGGGTAAATTAATATTCCGAGATGGTCTTTCCTAATCGATCGTTCTATGCATAGATTTGCGGTCGACGTTCGATGATTTCGTTGTGGTAAACTTATTAAGCTGAAACGTTGGCTTTGATGAAATTAAAGATTTTGTCGTAAGAATGAATATAGTACATTTTCATCACCGTCACTTCATTTTCTTCTTGAGTATGCACGTACTCTCGATGAAATTAACACAGTCCGTTCGTCGAATGAAGTTTGACACGTCACTTGCATTTACGGGATCCCCAGTGATGTGTGTACTTCGTATCTGTCACAGCAATATCCAACTAAATATTCTTCGGCGCAAATTATAACTAAAAAAATTCATCATTTACTTATTCTCTTGTGAAACACTAAAGTCTTATGCCAAATATTTCAAATTCAATTCTCAATCACAAGCGACGTTTCTCGACCCCCTTATCGCGGCCATAGCAGCGGGACAAGTTTCGCCGGAAAGTTGAAATTAAGTGCGAGGTTATCGCGGAGCGCCGGTAACGAGCGCCTGATTCTTATCGGCTGGCGAGTTGCGGACGCTATGTGTTTCGGCGCGCGAAACTTGGGCTGCGCACGTACTCGCTTTCCACGATAGAAACTGCTCGATAATGTTCGCCGAGCTGAGCAGCGCGACCTCTTTATTCGTCGATATCGGCGATATAGGCTCGTTGCTGCGGAGGCGAGTTTCCATTGATTGATTTTTTTTTGTTTGCTGTCCCTCGTGTGTGATTCCTGGAATTGTTTTCGAAGTTGAGCTTTGGCTGTGTGTTTTTGGAACTGATTTCCGAAAGTGAATACGCGTGTTTTTTTTATTCATTGGATGGACGAGTGTATTTGTGTTTTTTTTTGGTTGTTAGTGGTTTTGAATTATTACAAAATAAAATTAGAACAGCTTTCGATTCAATTTGACCGAATATTGTCGATAATCAACGCAGAATATAATATCACCACATTACGTGCATCATTTGCTTTTGCAAATATACAGCAGCGTAACAAGTTCCGGTTCATCTGCACCGCCAGACCAAATAGAACGTGCTATTGGCAAAACTACAATTCGCCTGTAGCCATCTTTCGAGCATCATTTCACGCGATACGCCTAACAAATATATTCTCATTCAGCTTCTTCCAATTTCCGATGTCTGGCTGCAAACACGTGTCCTATATTGCATCTTCTCGATTTAATTAAAAAATTCTCGATATAACAGCATATTATAGACGAATACCATAGTTAGCCGAATTCGCATTTCGTGTAATTGGCATCTTATTCATAGAATCTCTTGCTTTTTAACTACAGTATTTCACTGACTCATATAAGTATAACACATATTTTTCAGAATCCCTTCATTCATACGTGAGGTTTTCAGATATTTTTCATCTGGATTTAATTGGAACATTTCCGGCTGCAACAGTATTGTTCAGAGTGTATGTGTTGTGTAGCATATTCATAAAATCTCTTTGTTGTTCACGAATTCCAATTACCTCATAAAAAAATTCTGATCAAAGAAACGGCAAAACAGAACCAACCGAGATGTTTCCACGTATCTAATCATACACCAACAAACCAACAACAAACAATCTCACTCATAAAGCAAGGATCCGACCGATTACACCTTCTCGCTACATCCTCCGAGGTAATTTTGCTGAACGATCACGCTCTTTCTCTCTCTCTCTCTCTTCTTTTTTTCTCTCCAGACTTTATCGCGGCTCTCGAGACGATATCTCCCGACGCGGCAAGAGACGAGGCTTGGGGGAGCAATTATTGCCTCTCGCGCGAAAAGGCGCGCCGGGGCTATTTTATAGCCGGATCTCGCGATGTTCTTTTTTTTCTTCCTCGATCCGAGTTGATGTCTTTCTGCGGAAGAGAGGGATGGTACAGGCGTGTAACGAGCGCTGTGTTATTGCGCGACGTTGTCGGTTTAAGGCGCTCGATATGAGTAAGGCGATTCGGGGGAGACATTTGGCTCTTCTTTCTGATGGGATTGGCTCGTGTTGTAGTTGCTGTTGTGATGCTGTGCTTCCTGGAGTAATAGGACGATGGAATTTTCTTTTTAATTTTACTGCTAAGATTTCACTGCGAGGCTTTGAAATACGTAAAGGGAATATGTATAGTACAGAGAGTTGATGATTAAAATTTATAGAGTCGAGTGCCACGTCGACAAGAGAGCTGCGAAGTCAAAGTCCTTTTCGTTTCAATGTCTAACAAAATAACAGTTTTAAAGTAAATTATTTATGGGAATGAGCGTGGAATATAGCGCGGCATGAGTAATGCACGAATGTATTTGACTAAGGAAAATATACGAAGACCATAAAAATTTATGAGCCCGAAAATCCTATGGTCTTTCGAGTTATCCTATCAATTATTTTCGATTCTTATATATAGCCAATTACTTGTTTACGAGAGCCTTATACGTATATACGGCCATAAATTATTATCGTGTCTTCGACACTTGACAGATTTATTTCTTCATCTCCATCAAGCACTACTCTTTAGATACGGTTCTTTTTTTATCGCGAGTGATCGTATAACGTTGTTCAGATAAATTAAACAACGACGAATTTGCATAATAATTTCAATCAATCAAATTTTGACAAATAATTATACAACCTCTCGTACAGCCGCGCTGAAGGTGGAGGAGGATGAGGGGGGTAGCGTATACGCGTTTAACGATTATGGAATCGTGCTGCGAACTGAAATCACGAGCTCACTTATGCATATATCCATTAGCGCCGTGCGCATGACTATTGCCATCGGCAACACCTAATGGGACATGGATCATTATGTAATAACGCTCTGGTTTACCGTGTCGAAGCGGAAACGGCGCAATAGTAAATAGGGCGATAGCGATTCGAGTTTTCGTGCTCTTTTCAAACTCGTCGATTCGTGCACACCGAATGAAATGCTAACGACGGATAATCATGAAACTGCTACGGGATTTCCTCTGCTTCGAAATACATTATTCATCCGTATATAATGATTGGGTAACTTTTTACGCGTGATGAGATGAAAGTCATCTTTTCATCCTCAATATTTCCAAGCAATAATATAAATTCACCAGATAACTCTGCAGCGTTTAATTAAAATGAACATCCGCGAGAATATATGAATATATATATATATATATATATAAATATGTGTATACATATATGTATTATACGCTCTGAGAGCCGGTTTCGCCGGAACTTTCTGAAATTTCCATCAAGGTGTTACTTACCTCGCAATTACGTAGGTTCTAGCGTTGCTTCCATTTTGCGGCGAAGTGTCACTTAAGAGCTTTCACGCAGCCTTCCACCTCGGCGGCAAGCGCCCTCTCCGCGTCGTGTTTTTCTTTCCATTTTTGCCTCCTCCTCCTCCTCCTACCTCTTCCGCTTTATGTGAATAATACAGAAGTCGAGATGAGACCTACGTTTTCAACGTATTAATCGAGAATTTTCCAAAAGCTTGATTATTTATATTTTGCCTCTCTATCCGATCCGGCTATAATCCAAGTTCAATTCGACAAGTTGACGTTTACGTCGACGCAAAGTGCCAGAGTATACACGCCATGTAAGCAGCTTATAGTCAAGAAACTTGGTCTGTTGGTCTAGCCACGACCAAGTCATCGGTAATCGTAAGCCTGAAACGTAAATAGCTTAATCCGGTAAAACCTTTCGCCAGCTTATTTCCAAGAAATTTATTCGATAGCCCTAATCTAATATGCCCTCCTCCCTCAAGACGTATCTCGTAGCGTGTCAGTCCATTATCGCAGTCGATCCCACGGGAGTGACGATTCTAATTGAATGCCGGCGCCGAGGCGCTGATTATTTGTCCCTTACGACTTTCGGTCATGGCCTGGCGGGCTGCCCGTCTCGCGTGAAATTCACCAGCGTAGCTGCTGCTGCTGCTTCGATTATACGCCGGCTGCCTGTTTTCCGGAGACTACCTTTCTTCGCTATGGACTTCTGGAGGAAGGAAATTTTCGCTTTACGGTCTTCTTTTCCTGAATGGAAGAGATCCCGGGCTAAACGAGAACTATACTCGTGTGGGGTAGTGATGTCTACATTATGCGTCTGACTATTCACTGACTACATCTACTTGTTCGTGCATTTCAAAGTTATTTTTTATTCCGCTTATAATAGACACTTGACTGCTGATGCGAATTGTGAAGTTCAAAGAGGGAATTTTCCTGAATTTCCGTAAAGCGCATTTCGAAAAGCAACGAATCCGATTAAATATTACGCGAAATAACGCAGTCGATCTACGTCAATTATGCATAAATTCATAATGCGCTCAGGCAAAGTTAATCGCTGCTCATTGTGTTTCAAAAAACGAGCAATTTTAACATGCAACGAGTACAGCCATCAAAATGCATCAAACGTCTCATAATTAACCTATCCGTCAAAATGGAAACCGCTCTCGCGCTGACATTCTATTACGCAATCAGATGACGATTGCTCTCGCGGCGGAGTATCTCTTGAGCCTTTAATGAGGGAGTTTCCGCTGCGCGATCGTGAGTCTCAGCTGATTGTCTTTGAGAATCGGCTTACTTGACATTGCGCGGAATCGACCCTCCCACCACTTGCTCTTGCGATAATTGTTGCGAAAAATTAAACTAACCTTAACGCGTATATCATGTGTCATTCGAATGAAGCAATAATGTTACGTCTTTTTTAAGATAAAATTCTAGAACACAGAAGGTAAACGTCGTATAAGAGGGTAAAATTATTAATTAAGAAGAATTAATTCAATCTTCGTATAATCGCTTCATCCTTTTGAAGCGATGAATTCATTAAAATCCTTAAAGAAAATCCTTCTTAAGAAAAATAACAGAGAAACTTTCTATCTCGCCTAGACCAATAAGAAATTCGCCAAATCTTCAGAAACTAAAATTTCGCCCAAAGATTCCTCGAGGCAAAATATCCCAAGAAGCGAGAGAGCTTCCAAGCGCCGTTACGTAACGAAAAAAAAAATTCAGCGTCACGAAGCGTCGCCGGTCCAAGAGAACTTTTCCTGCTCCTACCCCATTGATCTCGTTAAATTTCTGGCGTCGTTCATCTCTCGGCGGCACTCCGGAAGTGCTGCATAATAATCCAGGCGCCCGCGCGATAAAATTCGCTAACGTTACCGCACGTGCCGCACAGGATCTTTCTCTCTCTCTCTCTCTTGTCGCCGTTTTTTTTTTCTTTTGCTCGCTCGTGGTTCGTGTCATTCTCGTGGAAGACCATTACTTTCCGCATGTTCCGCGCCAGTTATTCCACAGTCTGCGACGAGAAAACT
This sequence comes from Cecidostiba fungosa, assembly GCA_900474305.1. Lineage (NCBI taxonomy): Eukaryota > Metazoa > Arthropoda > Insecta > Hymenoptera > Pteromalidae > Cecidostiba > Cecidostiba fungosa. The sequence continues at coordinate 27,522 of UCOJ01000235.1, read as the reverse complement.
CGTTAAATATGCGGTAGTAGTAGCCTGAATTGTTAGATTACGGCGTTATATCGTGTTTGTTTAAATGAGTTATACAGAATATACTTTTAGGGAAAATCTTGAAAGCCATAGAATTCTGTGCAGCACGGCGATTAGCGCTTGTATAATCCAATTAATTTAGGTTTTAATGGCATCGATAGCTCATTAAGCTCGCGTTTGTCCGCCTCTCGTATACACGCTTAATTAGGTATTCGTGCGTAAATAACATTTCCAAAATGAATTTCAATCTGATGTCGTTTATTCGGCCTCGTTGACGCTGTCGTAGCCGTCGTTGTTGATCTTTCTAGTTTAATCTTTATCTCGCTTGCGCATATACTTTAACCCTTCATGCAAATTGAAGTGGAATATATATTATTATGTTTACTCCAAAAACGTGCGATAGCGTAATTTCCGAATGTCTAGAGAAACGATTCGATTTCATCGGATTTATATACCATACGCGATCGTTATATGTATATGTATGTGTGTGTGTGGGTGATAGACCGGAGGATTTTTCGCTCTTATCAAGAAAGGTCCGCAAATAGTTCGATATACGCAGCTTCGTTACGGTCGAGTCACGGAGAGGAAAAAATAACAAAACGATGCGCGTATCTCGTCGACGATAAAAACTGCGTTATTTTCACGCGGCGTTGGCTTTAATTTTCCGGCGCCGTGTCCTGCTGCGAACTGGGACGTATACGCGCGCAGTAGACTACTACTGCGGACGACGAGCATAAAGCGGCAAATGGAGCCTTTTGATGCCTTTCGTTGTCTCTCTAATTTGTCGCGAATGCTGCGCGCCGTTTTCACCTCGAAAGCTGCTGCTCGCGTTTATATTTCTCCTGGCGTTTGTTTGCTTTTGAGATGGCTTTTTCCCGGGTGTATGTTGGTTGGTTAATGTTGCCGAGGATCGAACGTTATATTAGAATGTTCATATCAGAGTTTTTCGATTACAGCCTGTAATTTCATTCATGGCCAAACAGACTCGGTGATGTAGCCCAATCATATAAGCATAGCGTGATACTGAGCGATATTTAACCTGCGCGCAAGACTAAATTACCGTGACGTGATTGTACGCAAACATTGCTTCTGAGGAATTGAAGCTGCGAATGCTGCTTGCTTCGATCTTTGAGTAGAAATACAATCTCGGCGAATTACTTATACAGTCTAACACTTTCGGTTTATGAAAAAAGAAAATATATACTTATCGAGTTTTTGTTTTTTCTTTCGCGTAAATTTCATTAGATCAGAAGCTAAACGGTCTTTCAAAGTGCAATCACCGAAAAAACAATCTATATCCACGTATATAAAGCATCGCCTCACACTCCAATACATCTCTCGATCGTTCATGCAACAACACAGTTCGCCGCTCCAAAAGCCATAAAATCGAGCTTGCAAGCTCCTCCTCTATAGCTCCCTGCAGCATTATCTCTCTCGCGATACGCACTCGGATCTTACTTATGGCCGTCCATTATTCCGCGGCAGCGTTGGATAATCTAGGAACACGGCTGCAGAAGCTCGCCGTCTCTGCCAAACAGCCGGGCCGAGATCGTCTGCCATTACGGTTTATTATCAGCCGTATAAGCTGCTCGTCGTCTAATTACGCGCCCGCGGAAATATTAATGGATCTTGGAATTATCCCTACTTACGCGAAATTGGTCAGGAAAGAGACGGAAAAATGCGATTTCTCGATGAGGAATCAATCGATGATTAATTAATCGCAGTGTGGGAATTTTTCTTCGTATATATAAATGATGGATTAATTAATTCTGTTTCGCAATTTACACGAATTCGATGCGTGTATCACTATATACTGTGTTCGCGTAATGATAAACTCTGAACAAACATATTATCATCTGCGTAATAACCCAGTTGGCAGGCGAGACTGTTTATGAAAATGGGCTTTGAAGCTCGCGTAATGCAATTTCGGTAAATAATTACACGGCGATGACGAGGAGGAAAGCTTGGAAATATTGATCGAGTCATGCATAATCGCGTTGAACACGCCGAGTGCTCAAAAACTCAATTTCGTAATTATTAAGTAATCAGGGGGCGAATAAGCTCATTACACGCACGTGTATATATATTATATATTTCTCGTCGATATATCCAACTTATTCTGCCGTCATCTGTCCTAATTACCAAAAGCCCTGAATGAGCCCCAAAATCTTAGTCTTGATACAAGAGAGCAATAACCCCAACACCTGCTCACAGCTTCCGGCAGCGAATTTCGCTCTCTATCCTACTACTATAGGCTACTCACGCCTTTGCTGTGCGTATATATAAATCAAGCTTTCCCGTTCTAAAAATCTTTTCCGCGTTATTCAAGTGGCGGGAAAAAAGCGGATTCCGATGACGCACGTCCGCGGATGCATAATACCGATGAATTTCCAATTAAATTCACGGCACGTATTAAGGCCAGCAGCAGAAGTCGGATATGGATGTTGTTTTCTTTTTTTTATTTTTCGTCCTGGCGAACGTCAGTTTTTGCATGATTCTTTTTGCCACGCTTATTCTTCCTTCGATCCCCTTTCGATCTGTGTGTACGTGAATGAAATTCACAAGTCGGCGGTCGCGGAAAAATTGCGTCGAATTTTTTTGGTTTCGGGGTCGACGTCCTTTGTAAGAAAGACATTGTTCTGCAAACATTTTCAGGTCGTTTAATCGTTACATATTAGTGCGAGATCGATGGAATCTTTAATCATTAATTTGTTATAAATAAATTGAATGAATTTCGAGAGACACTCGATTTATTTTCAAATTAAAATGATAAATTCCGGAGGGTTATTAAGCCACCGTCAAATTCCAGCCCTCGTTCCAAACCCTCGCTCTATCTTCCGACCATTATGAAAAATACTCCACCTTCTCGAAATCCTCGATATCTCCGGTGGAAATTCCTTCATATCTCTCGTAATCGCGCTCTTCGAATTTCTGGAAATCGGACGTCAAAAATGCGTATAAGGAAGAATAATTTTCCAGATCATTCATCACCTCAGTAATAATTCTAGAAATATACTCGCTGTGGGTATACAATTGTACATAGTATAGAGTCAACGCTCGAGGCTGGATCAGTACCGTATACATTCTCGAAACGGTCGAGGAGTAATTCATCAGGTTCCCCCGAAGGGATGGTGGACTTATGTTTGCGTTTCCTCTCTCTATTCGTAGTTTGTGTAGTGGCCCGTAACCGAGGAATCATGCCCAATTGTGTATTAGTTATCGAGGCTTGTAAGCCGATGCGCTAATTCGCCAGACTCGAATAGGATTTCGAGGTGTTGATTTATTCGAATTTTCAGAATTTTCAAAGAGGAATTACCGAAATCTCGTTATTGATAGCTGCTTGTTATTGTTATAGGGTTCGTATGGAAATCTTATTTTCATGAAGGAGGGATGATGTAGAATGTAAATTTTAAAATAATTAAAGAAATAAATAGAATACAAGTGCGAAGAGCGAAGGTTTATAATTCAATTAAAATTTTAATGATTCTGTCGAGAATCATATACAAAGTAGCATCAATAAGGTTTTTGCGTTGCTAATTACGTCAAAGTATATTAAAATATTTAATTGGAATTTTTTAATGTTTTACTACGAATTATTCAGTTCAGCCTTACTTTATTTCTTTTCAAGCAAATATACATTTTTATGTAATTAAGGCTCGTTAGTTCTTCAAAAGAGCTTATTATATGAGTGTATATTTTTTACACAGAACAAGTGCACCTAATTTAAAATCAAAAGTATCCTACTCAAAATGATGCGCCGCGTAATTTTTGACCCGTATGTATAAACGAGAGAAAATCGCATTTAAAATTCCTTGATTCTTACGCAAAATTAGTCTCAATTACGTCACTCAATGAAAGCTATATTATACACAAGCAATGATAAATCATATAAAAATATACAAAAATATGGAGCAACTTTTGTTTGCCTAGAGTAAATAAAACCGCCACGTTTAACGGGTTCGCGTGCATCATTTCCGAATGGAAATTTTATCGGCGCACTCGCATTTGCCCCATTTTTTTTATTTTACTTTGATGTTCTAAAAATACACTGGCCCTCGCATTCTTCTTTCGCTGCTGCGAGCGTGTGTAAAGCATTTTCGCGATATACTAGGAGGTAAAGGCTGTAAAAAAAAACCCAATACTTGACTGAATTTTTCCAATAAATTCTATACCGACCGATCAGAGCGACAAGCCCGAACGCAAATGTCGTTTGCTCGAGAAGTACTATTCGTAATGCGATATTTTAACGAAACATTATTTCTATAGACTCGTCGTATGAAAGCACAAATAATAACGAAGCAAAAAATTCATTTCATTTACAGTGTGGCGTACGGTGCTGCGCGAGCAATTCGACAAGGGCAAATTAGAGCCTGACGAGGTGAACCTACCCTCGGAGTCAGACGAAGGCTTCGATCGGGCAGACTTCCGGGTGGAGTTCAGTCCAAGCCCGAACCTCGAAAGTCCACAGTCGCAACCTCGAGACAACGCGACACGTCAGACCGGCCCTGGAGTCAAGTCACTGTCCGAGACGTCGTCACCGCCACGCGCCAGGACCAACAACGACGGTAAGTTCTCTAGATGTGCGTAGATGTCTCTGCATATAACTTTAGGATCTTCTGTGTGTGTTTGCTTTTGACGTAAGGCTAGCTGGCCGACTGGCATTAGTTTGGACGTGAGCGAATAGAGCTTTGGAGATGAAATCGTTGCTATAATGGCTTAGATGTGGAATACACGTGGAGTAGATTCGATCGAATGATGCCAGTTTGCTTGTCTGAGCATAGCTTGACTTGCTCTACTCGCCGGGGGTTGATTGCATGTATTCGCATGGCGCTTTGCTTGGTGCATGTTTTCGGAATTATATTAACACTTGGATGTAGAAAATAATAGTCTTTATTTATATTACAATGTTTAATTGTATGAATGCATAAAAAAATTACGTAATATTTGAAAACTGAATTTCAAAAATATTTGTTTATTAAACCGTTATATAAGCACACTTATATCCATTTGCACAATATTTTCAAACAATTACATTTAATCATTTCACGTACATTCTCAAAATAATAATTTAATGTTATGAATCTTCTTATAATTAAATATCTGTTTTTTACCCACGTTTTTTGTTGTAAATTTACGTCGTATGCTTTGTTTATTCATAGTACGGATGGAAATTTAACAAAATTATTTGAATTCAAATTTGGCGAAACAAACGTTTTGAGAAAGGTATGACCTACATTGCCCTATCACTTTGCAGTACGCAGCACTGCGATAATAGACTCTTCTTTTTCATACCAGTCCGAAATTAAATCGCATCCCTGTCTGGTTATACGACCGGTCGAGAGATTCTGGGAAAGGTTGAAGCGGAGAGAGATGAGGAGGAGACGGTGCGTGCGAGGCGGGAATTTTAATGGGAGGGTTAGTGGATTCGGGAGGAAAGGTTCTTCTTGGATTTTAGGAGGATCAGACTATAGTGCGAGGCGTCGACCCGAGGATCCTCGTATAAATTTGAAGAATGTTTGTTTTCGGAGATAAGTGATGGATATTATTACGGGAAAAAATTCGCTGATACCGTGGACTCGCTCGGTGATAGATCTGCAATAAAACGTAATTTTCTTCTTTTTATACTTCGCACATTGTATATAAGCATACGCGCGGTAAAACAAAAGCTGTCGATAGCGCGCATAAAACGTCGTTTAATATAACGCGAAAGCATGGCAATAGTGAAAAATCCATTAGGATATAAGCCATATCGAAGAAAATGAGAATTACTCGTAAAAATTGGAAATAACAAGCTCGTAATTTGCATCAGCGAAGACGACGTTCGAAACTGCCCTTACAAACATTCTCTCTTCTTCGGCCATCAAAAGAAAGCCATAAATAAGCTCGCGCAGATATATAAAACTAGCTGCTAGAAGAAAGACGCGAGTATAAAGCGAACGAGACGCCGTGGAAGACGAATAAGAAGAAGTAAAGAAAGAAGAAGACGAATAACGACGGAAGAATCGAACACAGTTCGCCGTCGCGTAATTTACATCCGTAAACGTCGTTCGCGACTCCGGCGGGAGAACTCGGCTCGTGTGGCCTGTACGCTTACACTACACTGTATATGTAGCGCTGCAAGATCGATCGTCGGCCGGAGTAAAACGGATGGTTTTCGATAAACACGCTCGCAAAAACTCTAACTTTAACCGACGCTCGATCGGTGTTTAATGCGCCGAGATGTGCGCGTTTACTTGTGGTGGTCCGGACGTTTCGAGATATATGGAGTGTTTTCTTATTTTAATTTTATAAAAATATAAAAGAACTACTTTTGAATCAACATTATAACTGAAAAAAAATTGTTGTACTTGTACTCCGCAAAAAGCTTCACTCGAATTTTCCGCGCGTGTCGTGCGAGCGTCTCTTATACCGCACGACTGCGGCCGGAGGGTATATATTTATGTATAGGTACCTGCGCGGTTAAAGGAGGCGAAAGAAACTCGCGTCCGACGTTATACGTGTGGCGTAAAAAAAAGGGCTAATCGCCTTTTGAACGTGCGATAGAGTGCATGTGTGCTCGGTACCTGTCGCTTGTATGCTTTGATAGCTTTGAAATTTATTCGTTAAAGCGCCGAGAGCCGTTATCTTGACTTTCGTATTTTTCGTCGAGCTGCATGATTAACCGAGCGCTTAAGGTTGGGAATTAAGGTGGTGATTCGTTATTTTCGCGAGGATTTTAATTAAATCTTTCGGCTGATGATGTAGTTTCGGTGACATTTTTTTTTTTCATTTAAAAGTTTAGTAATTTCAGTTCGTTCAATTCTGTCGAATTATTTGCACAAAGTGACACACAATTTCGCTTGGAAAATTAAATTCCACGCATATAATATCCAGTCGATAATCAGATTAGTTCCCTCGATTACTCCCAAAGGCACAATCAAGCTAAAATTCCGAACATTCGCCAAAATTTTTGCCGACTAATTGCCCGAAAATTACCACCGGAAATTCGTCGTTATATAATAATTATCATCATCTCATGAATATCCCATTTAAACTAATTGCAGCTTATAATTGTAACGCGCTAAAATATTCCAAAACGCCCGAAAAAAAAGAAAGAATTCACGCGCGTAGCGCGACTGACGGCTTAATTATCAGAATTAAAATACCGTGTCGTCGGGTCCATAGATAAAAGGCCACTTAATAACCCCCAGCAGCTCTCGAAATTGTGCTCTGCTCGCGCCAATTTAGCTTCATGTAAATTTATCACGCAGGAAACAACAGCAGCGCAGTAGCAGCACGCATGCGCGCTGAGGAAGACGCCCCCGTAATTACGCCGTAAATTAAGGCACGCGTCGAGCGCCCAGAGAAAGTCCTTGAACGTCGTCTTCGGCTCGATGACATGCTTCAAGACGCCTATAATGCGATACTTTGACCCTCGAGAAAATGGACGGGGTAACTCGATATTCCCTGCAGATAATGACAGCGGCGGTTGCTTGTGTGACGTATCTATATCTATATACATAGAGGAGGGGGATGAGAAAGAGCTTTTTTTGACGTGATTTTTTCGCGATAGTGCTTGTGTGGTATAATATTCGATATCGCAGAGACTGCGCGCACTTGCCTGCTTTGATTTCGAGAGATCTTGAGTTTCTAGTGAGTCGTTGAAAAATAGACTGTCATTTAATACATTTGTAATATCTTTTCCTCCGAGATATTTACTCGACGGATTCGGACCACGCTTAAATTAAAAAGCTGACACAAAACACCTTAATACCACCCAATCCCTCAAACTTTGACAATGAGAGAAACTTTCATTTCGCGAAAACTGTTTGCCCTGGAAAATAAAAAAATAATTTTTTGTCTCTTATTTGCCACGAGTCTCAAGACACGGCGCAGCTACAAAAAAAATCGAGTTTAAAACTAACCGTAAAAAACCGTTGGTGGCGCGGACTCTCTTGCTCGAGCTAAGCTTCTTTAGGGAGAGAGCTTCCGAGAGATAGAGATAGAGAGAGAGAGAGAGAGTAGAAAAGAAGAAAAGAGGAGGGGGATAAGCAGGGTAATTAGTAAGAGGATGAATGTAAATCTTTGGAGGGATTCGTCGCCGGCGTTGGTATCCGCCTTAATTTCACGACAGCTAATTCTCTGCTTTAAGGATAATGCCGCTATGAAAGTGGGCGCGCGAGGCGAAAAGAGATTGACGGCGAAATGGTATAAAGATACACACACACACACCACTTCATAGCGCGTTTCTAATTAAAAACTTGAGCACCTTACTTTACGAAAGGCTATTTTTCTGTTATTACGTCAATTTTGGTCGAGCTTTAGATATTTGTTTTTTCCAGGAACGAGTTTTCGTTGCGGCTTTAGCCAGAGGATTTTATACGGAGCATTTTGTCTTTCCTTGTGTCGGATAGGAATAAAGAAAAAATTAGGACGGTGACGTTGTAAATAAACGAATATTTCGAAGCAGAGGCAAAACGCTTATATAATAAAGAAATATACACGCGGCGACGAGTCCATAAACCTTCGTAAATAAATTGAAAGCTCATTCAAACGAAACATCCGCACAAAGGAGTTTTAGCTTTCGCTAAAAAGAAAGGAAAAAAGAAAAGAAAAGTTCGTCAGTCACTCGCGGAAACGCGCTTTACCCATTTTTATGAAGTTTCCCTCCCGAGCAATTTTTTTTCATCAAAGACCCGCCTCTCGCCTATTACCCACTGGCTATTCATTACTCCTCGCTACAGAGAGCTGCACGCGTGCTTCTTTATTCTTACACTATATATATATATCCCTCCTTTCCAATTTACCGCGGCTTTATGTTGCGATTTCGTAATGAAACGCGTTTAGCCGCTCGTATAAATTGATAAAACGAATTGAATGCGCTTTGAAAAAAAAATGCTAAGTACTCCTGAAGGCGTTAGACGCACGACACTGCCTATAGTAATTCAATGTATATGCACGTCCTTGTTTATATGTATTTTAACTCCGTCTGCGGCCAAAGTGCTACTACACGTGCCTGTAATAAATAAACAGTTTCAGGCTCTACTTCGAGAGCTAGTACTGGCGATGAAGTATATGGAGAGCAACTTTTCAGTCCGAAACTTTACGGAGCGCTCGCGCGTGCGCCCGTGAGAGAATGATTACTTTTTCATCATTAGAGTGTGTTGTATAGTTTTAAGAAAATTAATTTTGAAAGCCATCTATTTATTTTCGTAATTGATCTCTTTCTCGCGAGAGCATTAGAAAAAGTTTTGCTTTCGTTTGCTTTGGCGGGGCACGAAAATGCATTAAATCCTAAACTTCCGCCTGAGGAAATTTCTGAGGCTATAAATCAGCCAAATTAGATATATAGGCCTAAGATTTATTGCAAGTATGCAGGACATCTGACCTATTTATGGATAAACACAAGTAAATTACTCAAAGTGTCATTAGCGTCGTGCGTCGCCAGGCAAAATGCTTTCACGCGTGCAGGATATCATTATTCCACGATTAACTGTATACTCATCGCCCTGCCGTAAATTAGTTTGCTTAAGTGAATCGTTTCAAGCTGCGTATGATATATTATATATAAAGGGAGAGAAAATTTTTCTAAGCTTTTCACACTTAAATGACGCTTTGGAGGAAAAACCGAGCTGGAAGAGTTTAAAGCAAGGCTCTAATTGCGAAAGCCGCAAAAGCGACGCTCGCTTGCCTTCGGGGACAGCTATAGCGCACGTTCCCTTGTGCTCTTAGTCCGATGAGCATCGGGCGACGAGAGAGAGAGAGAGAGAGAGAGAGGAGTTTTCACACTCCAGACGTTCTTTGTCGCAATGCACCTGATTTTCGAAAAAGCTTGCGCAGCAAGTTCTTCTTTGTACTTGGTTTCTAAAAATAGAAGAAAAATTTATCAGGTTGGCTGGAATTTTATATTTTCCGGCAAGTCAACAAATACGTATCCTGTCTTTTTGCTATGCTGAGATATACAGCTGCGAATGTATATACCCTAAAAAGGATACTCACATCACTGTAGCGAATATTGTGATGAAAATTTGTCGAGATTCATTTCGGCATGCAGGATTTCGTTCGATGTGAGGGATTGTTTCGCTGAGTGCCTTTCGCACTTGAATCAGTTGAGCGAAGTCTCGTTGAAAGATACAAACGAAATCTCCGGCGAGAAAATGAAAGTAAAATCTTTTAGGTTTTCCCTGCCACTATTTTATTTTCTATCTCGGGGTGTAAAGTATACGCGCTAATCAATTCAAACTAAGAATTAAGCCAACAAGAGTTTCAAATTATTCGCAAGACAGGCTATAAACTAAAGCAACTCATCTCAAACGTTACACGTTTTCTTCAAAAGTTGCGTTGAAGCACCTGCATCATGTACCTTACTTTCACGGCAGAATAACATGCACATGGTTCTAGACACCGTCGGAGTGACGACGAGTATTTACTAGTTATATTGCCAAACTTTATTACAAAAGCTTCGTTAAAGTACTCAACTGCGCTTCCTCTTCGGGTAAATTACCGTATGAATTTCTTGATCAATCGCTGTCGAACTTTAATTAACGTACACACACACATTCTATAACTCAGTCTTGCATTATGCAACGGTGTGTTGTGTTATATGATACTATACGCTATAAATTGACTTTGTCGAATATATCAAGCAGGATGCTTTCAAACTTACAAAGTAAAAGTTTAATTTTCGAGCACTATTTTCATCCCAAACTCGTAACTTTGAATCCAAGTAGATGATTAGACCCGCATGAAGGGGAATCCGCCGACGCCGCAAACTTCAGGTTTCTCAAATATCAGGGGCTCTTGATAACGCTACTTAAAAATACACCCTCAAACTCGAATAAATTCGTGATTAGACCAGCACACATCCATCACGACTGCAGTAGTTCATGAATAGAAACGCAATTTAACACCAAACACGTCGTCGATTGACCCAAATTAATCCGGCTCTAAAGCACACTCCACAGTCTCATGTGGATTTCCTTCGACTACTCTCTTGCGTCCGTCAGGTGAAGATCCCTATAAATCCCGTTAATTACCTTCACCTCATAACACACACCGCAATCAAAATTTCCACTATCATCTGAACGATATCTCGAAACGAATATGAGAGTAGCTAAAAGCCGAGCGAGATACTATATAAATGTACTATGCACCTTAAGTACTGCAGCCGTAATTACGCGCGCGACTTTGTTGCGATTGAAAGCCGACGCGCTAATGCATCAACTATTCCGCGACGAAACTCCCGCGCGTATACAAAAATCTCTTCGCGTATGTGTGTGTGTGTGTGTTTGCGCTCTGGAAGCAAAGGTAATCAGTGCAGCGACGGGGTCTAAATTAAACGGCTCACGTTTGCCTTTCAATTGAGAACGTCGTCGTCGTCTTCATGTTTCGAATAATATCAAACTCTTACACGTATGTGTATATGCGTATAGTATCTGCTTTGGGAGAAGACGGAGTATGCGTGTAGTATAATATAGATGTAGCTCTTTTGAGATAGAGAGACATTTTGGTGATGCGAATATGATTGGGGTGTCGGAAGTTTGGAGATTTCTGAGAGCTTGATGAGATGTCGTTGAAGACAGCTTGCGAAAATTTCCAGATGGAAGGAGCTTTCCTTGTATAACGTATATACTTCGCATTATGCGTGAAGGTACAGATATTCTCTTTATCGCGCGCGTTTCCATTACCTGCCAAATCCCATCCTTTAATAAAGCCGTTGAGATGAATCGAAATGTTTTTTTTTACGAAGCACATTGCTAGAAACAAGAAAATTCTGGCGCGTAAAGAGTAAGTAAGGAAGATATACGCCTGTGAAAAGTGTGTATTCAAATAAGAGACGTGTAAAAAACAAGCTTTGTGGGCGTGTATATAGAAGCCGGGCAAAAAAAAAGGTAAAAGCGAAATAATAAACCGTAACAGGAGCACCCCGCAGAAGCTGAAACTAGAATAAATGAAATCTAAGCGAGGAAAAATGTACGAGGAATAAGCGAGCAATGCAAAAAATGTAGCAAAGGTATTGCAAGTACATATAAATAGCGGGAGCAAATTCGCTAAAGGAATGAAAATACACGGGGATAGAAAGATCGTATATATTTTGGTTGAATGTTATGCTATTCCGCTATATATAGTAAAATTCATATCTCGCAGATTAAGCATAAGACACGTCGATTCGCATAACGGCTCGCGCCGTTATGGCCGCTTTTAATTAAGGCCCTATTTTACGTATACATGCATACATATATAGAATTTAGTAGATCCTGGGATCGACCGACGACTGTATCTCTCTTCTTGGCGTCAGCCGTCGCTCTCATTTTTCGAAGCTTCCTCGTCCTTCCTCTCGAGCACTGGATATACACTTGGCTCTGCGGAATTGGATACGTTTACATTTAACTCGGATTTAGGTATGCTTTTTTTTTCTCTTACTCCTAGTGAAAATGAAAGCGAGTGAGAAATTTTAAATTTATTTTTAACTACTGTTTTTTCGAATTAACCTTTTAAAGGCATTTCCTATCAAAGGCAAGCACCTCGCGATTAGGTAAATTTTAATTCCCCTTATATAATATAATGAGCCTCTACCGACATCAAACAGAGAAAAAAAGGAGCATTTTTGAGCAAGAACTACTCGGAGACGTGTCAAAGTGTCGTCCAAACAATTCGCGAATTAAAAGCGGCGCTTTGCTCGCCTCGTCAAACTCTCTTTCCACTTTGAGAAAAAACGTGAACGCCTTCGGCGAAAAGTTTGAGCCGTTAAACGGCTGATCAGGCTATACCGTTGAAAAAAAAAAAACTTTCCCCACATACTGCAGCAGCCTCGGCCCGCGAAAAAAAGCTCAGCGAAAAAAGGGCCGGTCTGGAAATTTGCATTTAGATTAACGCGAGAAAGGGGCGAGTTTAGTTTTACGGGCTGAAATTTTTACAGCCCGTGTAGGAGTGAACCTTCCGATTTTCGGCTTGTCCGTGTTTTGGGAAACTCTCGCCGGACGACGACAAAAAAATTTGATTGAAGTTAACGCTTTAATATTTACACCAGCTATGCTTCGTACTTTTACAATGCCACTTGTGCGTCGTTCCTCACGGTGCCATAACTCGCGGGGCAAAAAAAAAAACAAGAAATTTTAAGATTAGATGTGTAAAAAATTAAACGACTCTCTCTCCGCCTGTTATTTTCGAGGACACTTGAGACGTCGCGTCTTCATTATCCCGAAAGATTTTCCATCTCAGTTATCTCGTGCATACCAGCTTCTCGGGACAGACTATAGTTGACACAGTAACGACGCTCACGTGCTATATACAAACTTATTGCGTAACTCCGCGACTTTTTGTTTGCGCGGACGTGTGCTGTACTCTATACTCGATACGTTCAAAGCGCTGCGCGAATAATTCAATCGGAATAATATCGCGCCGCGTTTCAGTCGGATCCGCCAGTCTCCCTCTCTGCATCGCGACTCATTTTTGATTCACCGACACGTCGAGCTGCCTCGCACATGTTATTGATAAAGTTTCGGCGCAGTGTTTGTATCGGTTTGTGCTAGTTGTCGTCGATAGTTTATTGGTGAAGTGCGACGAATGGATTTTTGAATTATACGATGCTTTGAATTTTGTTCGGCTGACGTTGTTGCGCTGTAAAGATTAGATAGCCGTATTCAATTCTGCGATTTTAAAACGAACGTAACGTTGGATTAAGGTTTTTCGACCAAACATTTTATTCCCTTAGGAATTTATAATATTTTACAGGATGAGAGTCGTCCTTAATAGCATTAAATTTTATTTTTCAATTTCAATTTAAAAATTATTCCATCGAGAGTACAAGAATATCTCTGATTAAAATATTAATCTGAAATTTTCAAACAATAACGCTGAATCGTGATAAATTTATCGCTAATAAAAAAAGTGTCGATCGCGCGCGTACAAAACTCTTTCCAATGTGTTCGCGATTACAGCGTGCAATGGTCAAATGAGACTCTCGCGTGTTTCTGCGGACTTTGTAAGTTTTTATTATAACGCTTTTTGTACTTTTTCATTCCGCGACATCATCTAGCCGCTTTATCTGATGAAACATTTTTTTTCTCTAAAAAAATTACAGCGCACGCTCTTAGATCGGTAATTTCAGAAAGTTGCGAATTCACGATGACTTATAATTCTTTTTTGTAACTAAGTACATACGTCTTCTTTTTCTCGAATTTATCGAGCTAATCATGCCTACATGATAATATCGAATGACTGATAAAAATAAAGCCTTTAATTTCCTATTAATCGAAGTAAATCAGATAAGTTACTACATTTATATAATGCGCAATATTTCCTTTCTCTCATTTTCGTAATAATGAGCTCTGGTGTGCAGCGCGAATATATATATATATCCCGAAAAGTATCTCATTTGCACTTAATTTGCCGCGCACTCTCATACGAAAGTACTGCAGCATAACGTTTGATGAAGCTCATTAAAACAATATTAATTTCGAATAAAAGACTCGGTTGTGCGATATTCCCTTTCATTATATTCGCTCGCGCGCAATTCACGAAACTCGACGCGTCGCATATTGATTTACTTATTCATGCAGTTCGCGAGCGCAGCGCAGCGTGAAAAACGCGCTGCGATAAAAAAGGCTGTCTTTCGACTTATTATTCATTCTTTTATACCGTATTTTCAGTTTTCATTCGGCGTCATTGTGCGATTTTACATTTGCCTGCACACACTTCGCGACGCTCGACCAGCTGCGCGCAGAGACCTCGTATTCTGATCACGTTCGTTATTTCTTCTATTCCGATAGAGCCCCTGTACGAAGTTCTTTTTTTTCTCGCTTTTGTTTCGATTGCAAAATATACCAAAATTGACGTAACGAAAAAATCGTCTTTTTGTTGCTATCAGTCGTACAATTTTGATATAGGTATGGTGATAATTATATTTCTGACAGATAACTTTGCAGCTATGCTGTATCATGAACGGTTTATTTGGGGCTTATATATGTATTGGATACGAATTATGGCTTCATTGACAATTATTAATAATTATAATCGATGCTCGAATTGATGGGTTTACGAAGCGAGCATGTACTGCGTATATGATTTTAGAGATCGTACTACTGATGCAATTGTAAATATTGCTATTATAGAGATGTTACGGTCAAATTCCAGCAGATTAAGTTACATTAATTCATTCTAGTGGGATAAGGTATTATTACCTTTGTCCATTATGGTACATCTTTCTACATCGTTGATTACAGTTGAACCAGAATTTCCACTAAAATCTTTTAAAAATATAGATACTTGTATCTAAATAAAAATGTCGACTCAAAATTATAAGAAGATTCTTTCGCATCTAACGTATCTCACTTGTAAATAAGCCTGTAAATACAAGATCCGCTGTGCATCATAATCTTTCGGCGCACATCATCCGTATATCGCTGCTACATGCGCGCACTCATGTACATAGTGCTCTGTGTACGAAAAGGAAGGAGAGAGGCCAAAGGCGAACATAATCCCCCCTACACACGTACTGCTTAAACTCCTTCCAAGAGCTTTTACGGCTCTTCCTCTCTGTTCTACTTACCTCTTCCACTTTTTCTTCTTCTTCTTCTTCTTCTTCTTCTTCTACTTATTCTGCTACGGTTGTTCTGGATCGATTGGATTGACTATCCATCAGCCGAAGGTTCCGGGCATCACTGAAATTTTTCCTGTTTACATTTTTTGACCCTGATCGAAAATGGATGAATTGTCTCTGTAATGCACAGAGGCCGAATAATTTTTATCTGAAAATTTACCATCGATTAATTCATCTCTTGGTACATTTTTACAATAGACGCTGTGAAGAATAAAGCATAAAATATAGGGGAGAGTCGTCCAGTATGAAACGGTGATAAATATGATACATTTATTAATTTATAAAAATAATATAAATTATGTTAGAAATAATTTAAACTAAATTTTCCATTCAAAATCCAAGTGGCGTTTTTGGAGCATCCAAAATCATGACTTTTACATTTCTTTCGATTATTAATTATAGAGTTAAAATTGGGTCACGAAAATTTGTTGTTGATACATGGCCATTTGAAAAAGAAATTTGTTTTAGGATTTCAGTTTTAGTCCCTTTCTGTCAAAAGTTACAGTTAACAAAATTGTTATGGTGTTCCGAACTGGACGACATTCCTCTATATCGGCTGTATACTCGCAACATATTCCAAGTCCGCGTACGAACAAAGCCCATAAACTTCCAATCCGTCGAACAAGAAAAAGCAATCCAGCAAAAGGCAATTCAATTCATACCCGCAATATCGCGTAGCTAAACCACCTACACGAAACAACAAAAATTTCGGTGCCACCCGCGAGCCTCTGGGCGATCCTCTTCATACAATATACTTCCATTCGAGCTCGGGTTGATCGTCGCGCCTCAACTGATTGTAGTGGGCGAGCGCCTGCACAGTCTGAACTCCGTCGGTAGTACCGAGAGGAAGACGCCGGGTAAGCGCAACCAACAGCACCGACTCTTACCGACCGGGGGCACGATGCTCGGTGACAAGGCCGGCGGGTCAGCTGTCGATAACAACAACTGTACAACTGTCTACGCGACACCTGCCAATAAGGAAGAACGCGTCCTCGCCAACTACGTCAACGAGTGGATCAGCGCATACGCCTTCCTCGCACGTAAGTAGCGCGAGGAGTGTGATCTACATTATCGACATATGGTACGAAAGAAGAGGAGGGGAAGTACGGGTTTTTTTCTTCTCACTATGTAGTCGAGCGTGGGGGGAAGTATCGATTTTTATGTGGTTATATGGGTTATCGGAGTATAGGAGGATACCGCGGGATTAGGGGGGAGGAGATCAATTTTGTTTTTATGGGAGATAATAATTTTTGAGTGCCGTTCGGGGAAAGACTTTTTTTTATTAGAGCCGAATCAATTTTTATAACAAAAGAGCTAGCCGTTATGGTACTGACACTGTGTATTGCTCGAATGTGTGTGACCTCAGAGTTAAATGCTATTCCATGTGGAATGACGTATTTCGTCGAGGAGATTACTGAGAGGAAGAATTTTTCGATTTACAATAGGTTAGTCTTTATCAGTTAGAACTTTAAGAAGGAAGCGTTAAACATCTTATTTACATCTAATTAACGTGCATTTAGTCCTGCACGCTGTAATTGTGTGTTCAATTTAATTACCATCTAAATGAAATTTTAAAATGCTTGGAAGTTAAAATAGATGATATCAAGGTTAGTATCGTAGGTTGCATCGTAAGCCTGGTATGGATGCGTGACAAGGAACAATATTTTTTAAAGAGTTGGTTTAGCACTGAAATCTTGGCTAACGTATATACTGTTTGCTACTTTTTCGACTGATTCTTTTTTTGTTGACGTTGATTTGTTTACTTTTGCATAATATCATAAAGTAGTTATAGACCTGCATGTTTTGATAACTTAAGTACATTAACATAAAGCGTTCTATCTGGTCCTTTCGATGATTCAAGAAATCACTTTGATGTTTTCTCTTAAATGTTATTACTTGTTAAATGTCATAACTTAAAAAAATGAATCGAGCTTCGATTCTTGTCCTATCGTAGCGAATTTTTGTCGACTAAAAATATAATTAAAATTTATACATTAACATTATTCTACGAGGTCGACTGATAAAATCAGTCTTGGATAAGATAATACACAAGTATATAATCAGTCCGAATCCCAAAATTAACGATTCCTTTGTCATTTCGTTACGCAGAGAATCAGGAGAAATTCTATCTGTACGTGATCGTGTCGGTCACGGCAGGAGTACTGTTGCTACTGGGTCTGGTGATTGGAAGGCTGCTGCTGAGTCGACATAGAGCCAAACGAGACGCAAAGTTCCATACTAATAATGAAACTCTACCCAATGGCTTCACCGACGACATCTCCGAGATCGACGCGGACATCGACCTCACCACGCCCGTGCCTGTTCCTATGCAGGATACGAGGTAAGACACTCTACTCTTTCATTTATTGTCAAACTAACGACATACACTTTGTTGTATTTCTGGCAAATGATTTGATCTTTCCGAGACAGGGTAATAGAGAGAATGATTAGACGATTTTTATCTTTGACGTTTTTCTGTGGTCAGTGACATCCTCATTAAAAAGGATATGAGTCAATGTTGCATTGGATGTATATATATATATATATGAAGAAAGAAAGAACGACTCGACTATCCTACAGCTATTAGCCATCGAGAGATGAAATAAAAAAGAAAAGTTGTTTCCTTCAATGGTCTATACATTTTATTTGTTTTTTTTTTCTCGATTATGTCAAAAAGATATACGGATACAACTATGACTTGTATGAACTATCTTGTACATTATCTACTTTAACCCGCATGAGTCACCTTCTTTAATCTGTGATGTATTGTCGCAATATAAAGATCTGTGCAGAGAGAGATATTTCATTGGATAACTATAAAATAACGAAAATTCTTATTTGTGAGAATCCAAGAAGTTTTTTCACATCTACTTGTTGAAAAATAAAAGAATTCCTCTTTAAGTATTTGTAACATTATTCTGAATATATTTAAAATGTTTGTCAAATTCAAAAGCAATGACGCAGTCCAAAAACTATAAAAAAAATCCTGACCAGCCTTTTCACTTGCTTCACAGGCTACCAGAAACGCACCTAGCAGAGCGTCTCCATGGCGAGCGTTACTACAGCGACGCCCGCATTCCACTATCTCCTGGCTCGGTTCACTCTGGTCACGGCGTTAGAGTCGATCTTGGTAACCACATGGTGGGCACCGACAGTCTCCACACGATTCTTCGACCCGAAGGTTCGCGCACCGGACCCGGTGGTCTCGCAACTGGAGTCACCAAGACCAGCTACTACTACGGCTGACAGGAGGACGGGGTCGTCCTGCGCGAGGGACGACCCCCCTCGACTCAACTCAGTCCCGTTCCCGAGGTCAGCGCGCGCAAGTACTGCTTTTGAACGACTCCTTGTACATATACACGCGGTTATGGGACACGAGTTATGCTGCTGCTGGAATCATCAGGGTAGCTAAGATAAGAGGGCTGAGGTCTTTCCTAGAAAAATATTGCAGAAAATTTGGAGAAAAAAAAATGAAAAGCGAGAGTGAGAGAGAGAGATAGAGAGGGGAGAGAGAGAGAGTGCGTTTATAATATACGTCGCCAGGACTGATGATGAATCTTTTTTTTGAGACTCGGCGACGCGACTTTTGCACTGCGAGAGTAATAATAATAAGCTCGCGGGAGTGATTCGCACGCGCGAAATTCTCCTGCGGTGTGAAAGTGTGTACGATACGTGTATACAGTGTATATCAATTTGTAAATATATGAGAATCCGAGGTTGTTCCTCGTGCGAGCGACGTGTGCGGTCGCTTTGTTATTTTTAATCCGGAGAATTGTACACATCCTTTTTATTATCCTCATTTTATGTTTAACGCGTATTGCGAAATTCGTCAGGTTACGTAGTTTATCAGTTTTGGAAATAATTTTGTAGAGGCGCGGTTTAGTTTGACGTTTAGTGCGTTCCGTTCAGTCGTTCCTTTTTTTGTGTATCACATATAGCCACTGCTAAATGAAAAACTCAAACTATGGCTGTGAAATCGTGTAATCGAAACGATGGATCTTATACGTAAAAGTATGTTTCTTGTGACGCATAACTTTAATAATTTTATCTACATGCGAACTGCCATTTATAATTATATAATATACATAGCACGATTGTTCAAATTATCATTTTGAACGCATTCTTTTTTTGAGTATAAAAAAACCATGGGATAAATTCAGCTCAACAGTGAGAAAGTCAGCGTTTCGATTACAAAAGTTGTTGAAATAGTATATGTATTCAAGTAACAACTCCAATCTCCAATACGACAAGAAGAAAAAAAATGAGAGGTTCGAAGCCAGTGCGTCTTGAACAATTCGATCAAGTTTTAAGAAAAGCGCAAATCGTAAAATGTAACGCATTGTAAGTGTCTCAACCGAAAAAAAGATAAACGTCAAAATCTCGTTTATTTCTCGCCTCCACCCTAGTTTTAAGCATAAGTTTTTTTAGCGAATAAGTCATCGTCTTGATTTCGTAATGTTCTAGTGCGCACAAACGCGTATTTACCATTTATGAATGAATGCGAAAGACTTGTACCAAAGATAACTAGGATCAATTATTGAGATGAATACATCTTTTCTTGTTGAAGCATTTTCAGCGGAGTGCCTGACATTTCGAAGACCTTCGGTATACCAAGTGCACGTTTGAATTCATTTTCTGAGAGCCATTTACTCGTCGTTTATTCGTTATCGTATTTGCGAAATTTTAGGAAAATCCGATTATTGATTTGACATGTTGAGAAATTTTATGCGAAGAGTCTTGTGGAATTGCCTGAATTAATAAAGCACAAACTGATTTTCAATGTGTGAATTCGTATATATTGTAATACAATGTTAATTCCATTCGAATGAATCTCTTAAATTATTAAAACACAGAACGATTAAACGAGAAAATTAAAATTAATTTGCATTTTCCTGACAAAAAATAAAGCATTCGGCAAGGCTTTTCCTCTGTTGGCGAATTTAATTTTAAATTAAAAAGATATCGACTGTTCATTAAATTTCACGTGCACCTTTTATACCCGATCTTCACGTTAAATCATATAATCTTTTGTATGAAAAATATATGAGAAAAGTATAAGCGAGGCAAATAATAAAAAAAATAAATAAAAAATAAACCTGACGAGAGTATCGTGTCAATAGGTTTCTATGTGAGTTCTCTACGATTTGTAAATATTGCTGTATAATAAAAAAAAACAGAAACACTAAGAAACTTACTAAGAATCCATATTCTTCGATTTAGGCGCTTAGGCGCGAGGTTCATAATAAGACGAAACTCACTCGAGTTTAGAATTTACGAGCGATTTGAAAAAAATAAATAAATTTGCGAGAATTCATTGTAACATACTGATCGAGCTTGCGATGATTATTTTTTACTTATACTTAATTCGACTTTTTCTACTTACCCTGATTTCGATTGACGAGTGTAAGCTGAACCAAGTACTGCGAAACTGTTTTTCAAATCAAAATCTATAGCGAAATGTTTATAAGTTTAATCAAGAATCAAGAAAATTTTTAGAAAAATTAAGTATACTGTCAGAGTTACTCTACAAGTTTTATTTAATTACCATCAATTAATTCGTTTGTTATTATTATCAGTTGGATGAATTGAGTTGTTGAAATCTGATTCGTTGACAATGATAACGCTGAATGAGCGTAAAATTTACAAACGACGTTGTGAAATAAAAACTGAACCTATTTTTGTATTTAAACGAAGAGCGACGTATATGACTATAGAATCGACCGCATTCATACCAACTTGTCATTTAAAAAGAAAGAGATAAAATGATAATTTCATAAAACTTGTATATCCTCGACACCAAATCAGCTCTAGCGCAATTAAAGAAAATTTGTTTCTCAGCTCGCGCGAAACACAGAGATTATCGTTATCCTCTAGCTCTGACTTTCGCTCGAGCTTCTCGGTTTATTGGACGCAGACACGTACAATTGATCACAGAACATTTCCGTCTCGGCGGAAGCGCACAATGCCGCTGTTGCGCCGCTTAATTGTGATTCCGCTTTCAATTAATTCCGGCGAGTGCGCGCGCGCGCGCGAATCGATACGAAATTTGAATCCGCGCATTGTGTACTCGATAGTTTGCGAATCCGCGAGACAGTGAGAGACTGCCAATGTATACATCACTCGACGGGGATGAACTTCCGATGCACTTCTTGTACAGCGATTTATCCTCGAGCGCAGATCGAATGATGCTATTTTTTAGTTTGTTGTTTCTGCGCGCAGTTTTCTTTGTTTTAGGCCGAGAAATTCGTTTTTTCAATTGTGCAATCGTGTGAGTGGAGCCCGATACTACGTTTAATAGATTATTATTATCAATATTATTATTATCATGATTTATGTATAATGTTCTTTTTGATGGGAAAATAAAAGTTTTTATTGCGTAATCATTTGTATCGATTTTGTTTTGATTTTATTTGGATATTCGTTAACAGTGACGCAAACGATTTTCATTTTTTTAATGTTTCGATTAGTACATTAGTTTAGAAGTACGATTTTTTAAACTATGATTTGCATTTAGTTGAATTGAATATCATAAAAATATAAATAGGATCGATTACACATTCAATAAATAATATATACGTAAACTTAGCAATTATACTGTATTTTGGGTTTCTAATAAATGCAAAATCGTGAGCGATCGATATCCCAAGTCAATCGTAAAGTTGTAAATATTATTATGTAAATAAAAATTATAACATGATATAATTCATTAAAACGTACTATACATAAATAAACGAACAGTTTTTAAAGTTATTCATGATGTTCAACGCTATTACGTATAATTGTAAACATCAAATCCAAATATTTTTTTATTTCTCATTGCGTGTGACGATACTTAGAATTTTTATACGTATAAAACTAGACATCACGATTATAACGATATTTTATTAAACAAGAAAGTATTTGGCTCTTCGACGCACAAATTAAAAAACAAGAAAACGAATCAGCATTTTTTACCAGTTAAAAAACACGGACGAGCGTTAGCTCGACGAGTCTCTTCCACCTAAAAAGAAATACAATCAGAATCGCTAAAGTCGTCGCATCCAAGTTATTCATATTAAATAGATGAGAAAAATAAAATAAATAACCGAGTGACATAAGTGAGAGTGGAATAGAGAAAGAAACAAAGAAATATCGCGCATGAATCCCGATCCAAAATAAACGTCCTATGATAATTCCTCTTGGTTTTCTCGCGCGATTACGAAGCCGACGCGCTTGCGAACATGGCAATGGTACTTATATATATACGGAACTTGCGGCGGGATATTACAAGCGAGTATCGCGATCGATTCATCGCATCGCGAAAGACGCGGAGGTCGAAGCGAGCGTCGGCTGGATGAAGTTGTTGTATAAATGGAATTGCGGACGAGCGAAGATATAGGAGCCGCGGTGAGAAGGATAGACAGACAGAGAAGAGATACTAATTGCACGAGATGTACCATTCAATACTCATATCTCAAAGAAAAAAAAAACACATGTTTATATTAGAGACAAAATAAAATAACGGCGTCGGCACGCGACAATGTACGTTATAGTAATTACCGTATATTGTATAAGTCACTGTTGTTATATCATCAAAAATAAATGATATGAAATATTGTCATAAAAAACTCTATACACATCGTTGTTCAATTTTTTTCGCAACCTAACGCCGAACACCATGGTTTATCATTTAAATGTTATCAGTTTATTATTTAAGTGATATTTTTACTTGTTTATTAAACTAGCAAGATATGAAAAAGTCTTATATCTCTTTCCTTTTCAACAGAAAACAGCACAAACTCCAAGTCCAGTTGTTTCATAAATACTTAAGCTCTTTATTTCTTTCAAAAATCCTCTAACTCCGTATTGAAAACATATTGCTTTCCTCCCTTATTCGCCCAAATCCTCACTACAATTCATCGTATAAGCTCTAAAGACCTAGTGCAATTATACTTGAAATTTATAAACGAAGATAGAGAACATTATAAAAATAATCATCCAGCAGAGCCATTAATTAAAAATCCAACATTTTCATAAAAGAAAATCCGCAACGTATAATAAAATCTCACACACGTATTTCCAGCTAAAAGAAAACTTCATATAATTCCAATAATAATTTCACAACCCGATAAAAATCCACTTCCCATCGTAAAATTATACATGCACGCAAGCGCTCGCTTATTTCAAGAGTATACTCTCTCGAAACGCACATGCACTCATGTCGCCACGAGCTTTCACACAGACGGCAAATATCCGAAAATTCCTTTATACGTATATCGGCTTGCGCTGCAGATGCAGCCGCTCATCCCGTCAAACGCACTCGATATGATTAGCTCGCGATAACTGTCTCGTGCGCTAATTAATTGCTCTCTCGCGCGCTCGAGCAAATTAAATGCACGTGCAGATATGTGTGTGTGTGTATATGATTGGGGATGGTTGATGTTTTGCTGTGTTGGGAATGTTTGATGATATAGTCGTTCTCTTTAGGTTCCAAGTGCCACCCTCGATGACGATCTCGAAATTGTAAACCTTATATGAGAAGTTGAAATTTGATGTAAAAGTATTCATTTATATAGTTTATTGTTCTTTTACTTTTAGAATTCTTTGAAAATAACGTTTCAACGATAAAGTCTGCGGTATTATATATATATAAGCGTGTTCAAATTTACCTCGTTAGTCAGCGTTTAACGAGTCATTTTAATTTATTTTTCAAAATTACGTCGAATTTAATCATGCCCCAGCAATTAATTCCGCTCCCAGACCGCTAATTGCAATTTGTATAATATTTCTACTGCCGACAAGCTAATACAATCGTTAGCATCGCATTGAATCGCTCCGCTTGAATGCAATTTGCAAACTTATTGTACTACATCGTTGCTTGATTAAAAAATCTAACAAAATATTTTAACATTCTCAATACATCGTAATCCAGCATCATTAAAGCTTGAAAGTGCTGTTTTATCAAAAGTCGATCATTAAAAATTAGCCCTTATTACATCCCAAGGATATCGCTCGGATGAAAAACGATCTCACCCACGCGACGATACATTTCCCGGCCACCCCCGTATTATCCCATAAAGCTAATAAATCGAGGCACGCGCTCGGCAGGGCCTGATGGTTTATAAGTACTTTTTGAGCAATTTCCCGATACCGGAGACACGTCAAAGTGCATACAGCCTTATACTCTCGGACTGCTTGCTTCGCGCAAGCTCTGACGCTTCTATATGGGTGACGACGGTCGATAAACCACCTTGGAAGCGCGCGCGCGACTTTACGTGTCTATATAGGTGTCTATATATATACACACACACACACACACATACAGAGAGCACACAGGGAGTTGTATCCTTCCTCTCTGTGAAACGTCGTTTTTTTCCTCTCTTTCTCTCGGTAAGGCGATTCCCGTCACGTTAACGCCCGCGTTAAGTTTGCGGAGAGTTTTCGCTTCGAGTTACGCTGATCCTACTTGTTTTTGTGCGTTTTCTTCTTCGAGGACGTAGGATGTAATGCAATAATTGTTTAATATTCGCGGGATAGTTGCAGTGCTCTTGAGGGATTATATTGCTGGGGAGTTTTTGGAATTTCTGAATGTTTCACGAGCCGGAGCTTTTGAAGACTGCGGAGGAGTATTACATTATATAACTTTCTTTTAGCTTCGCGGCGGACTCCTGAATATACACAAAGAACTTTAAAGCTGCTTAGGTTTTCTCTTCCAAAAGAGAAAGAGAGAGAGAGAGAGAGAGTGCCGATGGCCTCCTTTTTCATGCCTGCACAATAATAGAAACTTGTACCCAATTAATTAATATTTCAATTCGTTGTATTATCATCGATGCAACCGCATGCTTCTCTGGGAAATTCAATCTGCAACCATATATCAAAAGTGATGAATAAAAAATCACGTAACTCAGTTGCAGTTATAGTAAGAGTGGCCCGAGCGGCAGGCCTAACAACGCAGTTCTACACCGTTATATCTACACTCGGCGCGCCGATTCTGATGAGGGAAATAGAAAAGTGCTCATGCGCCACCTATCGTCGCTAAGCCGAAAGTGGGAGAAAGGCCAGTCCAAAATTGTTGTATACTACGTGGCTGATCTTTCTTTCCGCCGAGTGTATTAAGTATACGTAATAGAAACTACGATAATTTTTTATTTACAACGATTATATAAAATCACTCAACGCTTGAAACAATAATCAGGCTGGAAAAAAGTAACTGGCTTCAAGTTTATACGCCGGCAAATCCGAGAATATATACCGGAACTTTTTTATGGCACAAGCTCAATTGCAAAGGAATGACGCGCGCTACGCAGCTCCTATATATTTGCTATTCATGGTCATGACGTTAAGGAAAGTGCGCCGAGCTGCAAGAAAATTGCGTGTGGAGGTGACAGGATAAATCTCCTCCTTTTTATCGGAAGCTTCGAGTATTTTTCATTGCCTCTCTGAGTAAATTTGCAAACTGCGTAAGTATTTTCATGCTCTTATTAATAAAGACCGCCGTCTATCGTCGTGTAATAATGCCACAAAAGATATTAAAACTTGTCGTGCAAACGCAGCCCTTTGTAGGATAGACTCTCTCTCTCTCTCTCCTAAGAGAGAAAGACAAAAGATATTAATAACGACCGTCGTAAATTGCAAATTTACCCCGAGTCACGACGCACTTAACTTTTATACCTTCGAGACAGTCGAGTGAGAATAACGACAAACTCAACCGTTATATATCTATATGTAAGCGAGGCAATCAACGCGTTCTCTTTATCAATTCCCTTATAACTCTGAGCTTGCAAATTGTAATACTTTGACGCTCGTTCATTATATATCCAACGAAATTGCCTTTCATTCTCTCGCATTAATTAATTAATTCTCGGAATGCATTAATTATACGTCCTCGACACATACCTGCATACAGTCGTTATCGACTAAACTGCAACAAAAAAAAAGAAAAACTGCATTCCGATTAGATAGTCCGTGTAATTTGTCCCGAATAACGTGCCTATATTTCACGCTCATCGATTTTTTTCTGTAGCGGTATGTCGACCAAATTGAAAGCCTTTTTTCCTACTCCTCCTTTTGTACGCGACGTATATATGCAGCGGCTGTCGGGTGAAATGAGGTGAGGACGAGCTTCTTCGTGCATGCGATGGCTGCTCCCGCGGGTGCTTCTTTTTTTTTGGTTTGTTTTAATAAGGCGACGAGCTGCGACAGGTTGTTTTTGTTTTCCCCGGCGGAGATTGAGCTTTATTACCGGGAGGTTGTTGACTCTGATGCGCTGGTGTGTTTATTGCTTATGAGAATTACTGAGTTTAATGCGATGGAATTATTATATTTCGTTTCCAAGACTTGTACCTATACACGAGCATCGCGATGAAAGAAAATATTAAGTCATCCTTTTCACTGTACACAAACAAGAGAGTAAATTCATCAAAGTGTGCGAGATACACACTGTTCCTTCCGCACTTACCTGTTGCTACACACTGAAATTCGAGTGTATACACAAGAAAAAAAAAAAACTGTTTTTCAACAACCCCGAGAATTTCTTTTCCACGAAACCGAGAGATGGTTTCTCTCCTAATCAGCTCAGCACAGTTTTGCATCCATAAAAAGAAATAATCCTCGTAGCAGCGATAAACCCCGTTAACAGCGACAAAACAAGCCACAGCCGGAATCGCAATTCCCGATCGGCACCTCAGATAAAAGCTCGGGCTAACAGGTCGCAGGACGTTCTCCCACCCACACATGCATATATACATACACAGCTGCAGCCTTTCGTTCGCCAGGAGCAGCGCGACACATACGGGGACGAGAGATAGCGGTCAGCAGCACAGCCAATGCGAGCGATTCAGGTCAAAGCTGTAAAGGCCCCTGATACAGCAGGCGCCGAGCGTCAACCTTTGCTCGGGTGACCTGCTTCAAAATCATATTCGCCCCACACTCCCGGCCCCGGCACG